>SKCR01039880.1:0-125317 GCA_019454045.1 Zanthoxylum bungeanum
GACTCTTGAGGAAGATAAGAAGCTCGGAAAGAACCCGATTGTGGAAGATGAAGTGTCTGCAGATGATGAAGACATTTGCCTTCCTGATTTGTTTGAATGAACTTCTGCTTTACCCAATAATAAAGACATCTCTTTTGCTTACTTGCCTGAGTCGTTTTCTTTTACTCTGCGCGAATCTAGTATATTCGATATCAGTTCGGCCAAAACAAATGCATTTAACCTTGGTACACCTGAGAATCCCAAGGAAATTCTGATTGCAAGTGAAGTTACCGCTGAAGAGCGGGAGAAACCAGAAGAAATATTGATCAGATATGCCAAAGTGTTTGCTTGGTCCTATGAGGACATGCCTGGGGTCGACAGAAGCATTGCCCAACACACAATACCAACTTATCCGAATATGAGGCCAGTGAAACAGAAGCTTCGACGGATGAGACCACGAATGGGCTGAGAAAGTCAGAGAGCAAGTTAAGAAACAGATAGATGTGGGATTTCTGGAAGTGGTGAAGTATCCCGAGTGGTTGGCCAACATTGTGCAAGTGCCGAAGAAAGATGGAAAAGTCAGAATGTGTGTGGATTACAGAGATCTCAACAAGGCTTGCCCGAAAGATGCTTTTCCACTGCCGTACATAGATGTTCTGGTTGATAGTGCGGCTTTATCTGCTATGTACTCATTTGCGGATGGGTTTTCAGGGAACAATCAGGTTCTTATGGCTGACGAAGACAAACAAAAAACTGCCTTCGTCACAGAGTGGGCACTTATTGTTACAAGGTAATGCCGTTTGGGCATAAGAATGCAGGAGCTACTTATCAACGGATGGCCACTACATTATTTCATGATTTGATGCACAAGGATATTGAAGTGTATGTGGATGACATGATGGTGAAATCAGAGACAAGAATCGGGCATATAGAGGCACTTGAAAAGTTCCTTCAAAGAGTTGTCAAATACAACTTGCGATTGAATCCTAAGAAATGTGTGTTCGGAGTGACGTCAGGGAAATTACTGGGTCATACAGTGGGAATGGGTGGAATAGAGGTAGATTCTGAGAAAATCAAGGCAATTACTGAGATGCCAGCACCGAAGACAGAAAAAGAAGTCAGAGCATTCTTGGGAAATATTCAGTACATCAGTCGATTCATTGCCAAGTTGACATCAGTGTGTGAGCCTACTTCAAACTATTGAGAAAAGATCAGCCTGTGAGATGGAATGAACAGTGTCAGACAGCCTTCGACAAAATCAGAGAGTACTTGGTAAAGGCTCCTGTATTGAAACCTCCGAGACTGGGCAAACCTTTGATATTGTATCTGGCTATAGAATCAGAAGCACTGGGGGCGATGATGGTATAGGCAGATGAGACAGGGGTGGAACATGTAGTCTATTATCTGAGTAAGAAGATGCTTCCGTATGAGGGTCGATATCAAGAAGTAGAGAAGATCTGTCTTTCAGTGGTATGGGCTTCCAGAAAGTTGCGGCATTATTTCCAGTCTTACAAGATCCAGGTAGTGGCAAAGGAGAATCCTCTAAAATATCTTCATTCGGTGCCTTCACTGGTGGGAAAACTGGGTAGATGGTTAGTATTGCTGACAGAGTTCGACATTGAGTATCTCACCTCCAAAGTGATCAAAGGGCGAGAAGTAGCAGAGTTTCTGGCATTGCAACCTGTTGAGGGGGATTAGTATAAGTTTGAGTTTCTAGATGAAAAGATCCAAGCAATAACAATTCAGAGGTGGATGATGTATTTTGACGGAGCAGTGAATTACGAGGGAGCTGGAATTGGGATCGTGATAGTGACCCCCGAGGGGGAGACTTTGCCTTTAGCCAAGAGGTTGACGTTCAGAGTGACTAACAACATGGCCGAGTATAAGGCATGCGCATTTGGTTTGACGGCATTGATAGCCTTGAAGGCTGGGAGTGTGGAAGTCTATGGAGATTCTATGTTGGTAGTCCAGCAGATGCGAGGAGAATGGGAATTGAAAGAAGAACAGTTAAAACCTTACCTTTTTATCCCCGATTGTAAGTTTCAGCACTAACCGAGAGAGGAGAATCAGATGGCAGACGCATTGGCTACACTTACAGCGACTTGGGAAAATCCAGAGAAGTTAGTAATGAGACCGTTGGTACTGACAACAGCAAGCAAACCTGTTTATGAGACAGAAAGAGTTCTGGAAGTAGAAATCGACGTTGGAAAACCTTGGTATCATGACATTCAGCGGTATTTGGAGCATGGGGAACTCCCAGAAGAGGTAGGAAGAAAAGACAGAATAGCAATTCAGAAGTTAGCTTCCAAGTATGTGATTTTGAAAGGAGAACTGTACAGGAGGCAAGTAATCGGTATTCAGTTGAAGTGTTTGAGGAAAGAAGAAGCTCAGCATGTAATGGAAGAAATACACGCCGGAGTATGTGGTCCGCACATGAACGGGTTGAATCTGTCCCGCAAGATAGTGAGACAAGGTTTTTACTGGTCAACGATGGAAACAGACTGCGCAAAGATGGTAAAGCACTTTCATGATTGTCAGGCACACGGTAATTTGAATCACTTGCCACACACAGAGCTGCAGGGGTTGTCAGAGCCGTGGCCCTTCTCAGTATAGGGGATTGATATGATTGGAGAAATTCGACCGAATACATCGAATGGGTATCGCTTCATAGTAGTGGCCATAGATTACTTCTCAAAGTGGGTGGAAGCCGAGTCATTCCGTAATGTCACAGCAAAGTAGATGGCAAAGTTTATAGCTCGGAACCTCAGTTGTCGGTATGGTATGCCGCATCATGTAGTGACGGACAACGAAGTTCAGTTTCAAGGAGAGCAAAGACAATGTTACAGAGATACGAGATAGGCCACCACAAGTCATCACCGTACAGGCCGTAGGCAAATGGGGCAGTGGAGGCAGCCAACAAGACTATCAAGATGATTTTAGCCAAGATGACAGAGAACTGCAGAGATTGGGCCAAGAAACTACCATATGCTTTGTGGGGTACAGAACATCAGTAAGAACAGCAACCGGAGCCACACCTTATTCTTTGGTCTATGGAATGGAAGCAGTACTGCCAGTGGAAGTTGAGATACAGTCGATGACGGTATTAGCAGAAACAGAGTTACCAGAACCAGAATGGGCCGCATAGAGGTTTGATCAGTTAGCACTGTTGGATGAGAAAAGAACGAAGTCTTTGTATCACATGTAGTTGTATCAGAAGAGACTAGCCCAGGCATTCAATAAGAAAAGACGCCCCACCAAGATCAAAAAAGGGTGATTTGGTACTTTAGTAACCAAGGCCATCGACAACAGATCCAAGAGGAAAGTTCAGACCTAAATGGGAAGGGCCTTGCATAGTGCAGAAAGTAATGGGAAATGGAGCTGTGAGGCTATCAGACTTGGAAGGAAACGAGTTCACCGAACCAATCAACATAGACAGATTGAAGCAGTACTTTGCCTGAGGGAGAGAAGACCGAGCAGTCACCACGGGAATTGGCAGAAGACCTAACCCAACGAAATAAGAAAATCATTCATTCATACACGTAACATTGCATTCCCTTCGTGTTTGTTTTTGTTTTGTGCTCGCAGGTTCGAGGAAAGGAGAAAGTAGCAGAAATGAGCCAAACAACGTCAGCGCAGTTTCAGTTTTGGGGACAAGTCCAGGGGGCGAGGCCCATATCGGCTTGGGGGCAAGTCCCCACACCATCATCAGTTTGACGGCGAGGCCCATGTCAGCTTGGGGGCGAAGCCCATATCAGTTCGAAGGCGAGGGCCGTTTCAGGTCGGGGGCGAGGCCCATATCAACTTGAGGGCGAGGCCCACATCGTCAGCAGTTTTAAGATGCGTCCCATGGTCGAGGTGCCCCTGTTGTTAGTTGCAGTTCTGGGATGCGTCCCAGGGTCGAGGGCCCACTGCATCATCAGTTGTAGTTCCGGGATGCATCCCAGGGTTGAGGGCCCACTACATTATCTGTTCGAGGGCGAGGCCCTCATTTCCAACGGTATCGGTATACATCCCAGGGTCGAGGTGCCCCCGTTGTCGGTTGCATTTATTGGGATACGTTCCAGGATCGAGGTCCACTGTAACACCATCTCAGCTCGAGGCAGCACACGAGCCAGGAAAGTGAAAATGCATTGCATAACTTTGATAGGATTGTTCAAAGTCACACACTACACAAGTCCCATCAAAGTGGGGGCGACTGTAGGCATTGCATTTTTACATGTGAAACCCAATGATGAGTCTCAGTTGGAGGCACTTCCTTTTAAGTTGCGAAAGCCGCGGGAAACGAACATCGAAAGGGAAGAGTCAAGAATTGACTCATTGACGGATTAAGTTCACTAGTTTAGCTTCGAGTAACTCGTTTGATTTCTGTTTTAAAAAATTATACCCGGCCCACACACATCTAGCCCACACGAATTTTGCTCACACACCCATCTAACCCATACAAATTTAGACCAAATACCTAACCAAGCCCACACACAACATCAAAACACCTAGCCAAGCCCACCCACATAGCCAAGGCCCACACGCCCATAGCCCCGTAATACACACCCAAATTAAATAATTATTAATTAAATTAAAACATTAACTAAACAAAATATTAAATAAATAAATTAAATATTTACCAAACATAAAATAAGTATATGCCTAATTTAAACAAATCAAATATAATTATTCCTAACTAAATAAAATTATATACCAATCTAAAATATTGACTTCCTAATCTAACAAATTAAATGCCTAAATAAATATATCACATTCCTAATTTGAATTAACCTTGTCCCCCCTCAATCTTTGACTTTCCTTAAGACCAAATCCTAAATTGAATGCTAGATCCATTCCTTGTGAGACAAGTAGAAACCCTAATCCCCCTCTATATAAACAACACCTAACCTAGCCTCCCCTCCTCTCCAATCTCCTTAGATCACACGTAAATCACAAAAAAATTTAGAAGAAAAAAAATATAATAGCACAAGCACTATCATTCACGGCATTCCTAAGAAAACAACACAAAAAATTCTCTTCATCTACACCTCTCATTGCCGCAAAACCTACCCTAATACAGCATACCTTCCACCAAAATACAGGGACAAAATCACTCCCTATACAGCAGCCAAACCAACGCCCAACACAGCAACCCTTCTACCAAAATTTTGCATCAAAACAGCCCCTCCCTGCACGCAAAAAACAGCCCTAAAAATAGTAGCCCATCTAGCGAATTTTACCCCTTCAAACAGCCCCAAAAATACCCCAAACCAGTGAGTAAAAACTGCACATCTAACCCTTAAAAAACCACAAAAAATCTGCACAAACAGCCCCTAAAAAACGCAAGAAGCAGTCCCTTAAAACGCAAAAAACTTGACCTGAAACAGTGGGTAGAAAATGCATCCAAAACAGTAGCAAAACGAAGGCTAAGCAGCAAGAAAAACAGTGGAACAGCAAGTTAAGACGCTAAGCTAGTGAACCGTAGAAGTTGAGCCTTCACCCCTTCCGATATCGTGAAACGCAAGTCCGAAAACGACTTAAATGGTTAGACCTAAGGGTACTTTTCACACTTATTTTTTATGTTTTATTTTTTTATTATTTATTGAGTTTTATTCGCATGATTATTATGTTAAAATACATGTTGTGGCCCTTGAGTAGACAAATATGCATGTATTATGGATTGATGCATGATTGTTGCCCTTGATTAAAATGAAAAATGTGTCACCTCTCGTGGTATATAGGATGGAAACCCGGACGTAAATTTCATAGCCGATTCCGAATGGACGGTAGTATGATCTGCACTCGGGTTACAACTCCACGTTCCATTTGAGCAAATGATGCATATTTTGTTTTATGTTGTTTGATGTGTTTATTGTTCGTGTAATGATATGATCGAGCGCATGGGCTTAGTAAGTGTGATGAAAGGTCCTCTAATTGAAGGGGTTAAAATCCTTTACCACGATGCTTCGCCACGCCGGTCAATGTATATTCAATTAGATGTGAGATATGTTCAATATGGTATACGAAATCCGAAATCTTTGTATTTACTTTTGTTTCACATATATATGCATTGAGATAAGCGCATGGGCTTAGTTAGTGCAGTGAAAGGTCCTCTAATTGAAGAGGTTAAAATCCTTTACCACGATGCTTCGTCGCGCCTGATATCTTTGTATTCATCTTTGTTTCATATGTACGCATTGTGTTGTGTGCGCATGGGCCTAGTAAGTCGGATTAAAGGTCCTCCACTTGGAGGGATAAAAAGCCTACAGTCTACCTTTACCGCAATACTTCGCCGCGTTTTGTTATTTACTTTTCGTTATGTGTTATTTATTCATCATTCGAACATTATCATTTCATTCATGCATTTTTATTTGTTGCACGTTATTATGTATACATGCGTATGGGCTTAACTAGGGTGGGTTAAAGGTCCTCTATTCGAGGGAAAATGCCTTAGGGCTACCTTACCATGATGTTTTGCCGCGCTGTTTATTACGTGATTTATCGCTGTTTTGCAAAATACCATTTTGTTCATGCATTTTATTATGTTTATTATGTAATGTTCTGCCGTGCTTTCTTTTCCATATTATTCATTCATATGATATCTCATTGCATAATCTTGCATCACATATAACATGCTTAATTGAAAATTTGTAGTAGTTACATGAGTATAGGCACACGTTGCACTTCTCTCCTTCTTGGTATTCCTTTATTTCACTCATGTTAGCCACATTCTTTTACATCACATTATAGCACGTTCATCTTTAATATACAGTTGCATCTTTTGTTCCTCTTTCGCGTATTTGAATTTGTATCTTTTATCCCTTCATGCCATGCGCTTGTTTTGACTCCGCTTATTATGTGGGTTTTTTTGATCATTTCATATGCTTTTATAATGCGCTTATAACATGATATGTTCGCCGTTATTTTGATTTCCTTTATATTGCATGCCAATATTGCTATGGTTGTCTTACGTTTATGTTTGCATGAATATTGAATTCTTATGATGTAATATGTTTGCTATTGAAAAAGACTTTATCTTCATGCATGCGAACTTAGGATTATGGTGCACTCTTGGAAATAAGTGTTATTTAGGCTCGATTAAATTATTACACAAATCCTTTCATTACAAGTGACATAAGTAATGGACCATTCTGAACCCAACGATTTGAGGTCTTCCCTTGCGAGGGGTGAGTGCGGCCTTAAATCTCATTTTCTTGGTTCACACCGGGTGGCGACTCCATCATTCTCCGGTTTAGTCCCCCGTGGCTACTCCGTACTTTCAATTGGGCCGCGAGCCCGGAACAGCATGCTTCGCCCAGTTTCCTGTGTCACCACAGTCTGGCGACTCCACTGGGGATAGAGAATCGGCCCTGAAATATTGTCTTGTAATGTTTGGATTTATGTTTTAATTGACCATGTCTATAGTGGATGAAATGAGGGTTTGATCAAAGACATTTTAAGGCTAGGTAATGGTTTGGTGTCTTCCTTCATTCACTACCTTTCGAGGAAAAGCTGTGGAGGCACCTAAATAGTCACTACCCTTGGCCTGTTGTGATGGACTAATTTGGAGGACTTGTTGCTTATTCTTGTCACCAAGCGATAAGAGCCTAAGAGGCTTGGGTATTTAAGAGAGTTTACTCCACCCTCCCTCTGGGGAATCTGTAATAAGAAATCCATTTGACAGTTAGTCACACACCACGACTTGTTGGCACGTACCGCAAGGTATAAAAAAGTGAGTTTGCTTGGTTGCTCGAACCCTTAAGTGGGGAGACCTTGTTGTGGGTAATCATTCGCCAGCAAGAGTTTTTGTCTACACTCACATGAACCCACCCATAGACCGGGGCTATATGGCTAATGTAACAATAATTTCCTTGAGCATGTGCTTGTGGACCATTCTTATTTGGATGCAGTTGGACTTTTTGTCAGAAATGCAAACTTGCTGGGCCATTTAAACTGGGACGAGTTCGTATCCTATGACCATTAGGCCCAAAGCTTCTGAAATGTTGATGGGCCACCTTGTAGAATTTACTGTTTTATGCTTGAATTATTTGTATGACTATGTTTGGGAACATCGTCGTTTGGATCCATCTGGACCATTTGTCATGAGATATGGGCTTGTTGGGCCATTTAAACTGGGACAAGAACGTATCTTATGGCGATTGGGTCGAAGGCCTCTAAATGTCGATGGGCCATTTTGTGCTTGTGTTCGGAACATTACCATTTGGATGTAGTTGGGCTCCTTGCCATGAGATGCGAACTCGTTAGGCCATTTAAACTGGGGCGAGTTCACTCCTGTGACATTTATCCCAAAAGCTTCTAAAATGATAATGGGCCGATTTGTTTGAGAATTCTAATTAATTTATTATGTCCTATATGTTATATGCATCTTATGCACCTCATACATGCATACATCATGTTAACACCCTCTATGTCTCATAGAGGACATCATAGATACCATTTGGGTTAGAGAAGGGACGAGACTCACCAAAATACCGAGAACGGATATGAGTTCATCCGATAATGAGGTATCCCGTATGGATCAGTTGGAAAACAGTCTCACCAAGATCACTAAACAGTTGCAAGCCCTGACTACTGCTGTAGCTGGTATGGCTATGCCCCGTGCTGGGGGGAATTCTGAGAATGTGAGGCATGAGGAGCCTCCGAATGGGTCGGGGGATGAGATTCCCGCTTTTGATAATGACATGGCAGAATATGCAACAGGCAGAATGATTGGGTCTCCGGCAGAATTTCAGAAACTTCGGGATCCGGTTGAAACAGTTACCCGCAAGATGAGAAGTAAATATGAAGAGTTGTTGGATTATGAGGCAATGACATTTGAAGAACAGTTGTCTGCTCAGTTCAAGATGCCGGACATGGCTAAGTTTAACGGGAATGGGGATCCGAGCTTCCATCTCCGTCAGTATGTTTCAGTCAAGAGTTCAGTGGGTCTGTCCAAGCGTCAGACGCATAAAATGTTTGGGATGTCACTTGAAGGGGCACCGGTAGTTTGGTATCACAGCCTTGAGAAGAAGGTTAGGGAAGATTGGAGGGAGTTGGCTGATGCTTTTCTGAAGCAATACGTCACGGACTTGGAGATTGATTTGTCACTCCGTAATTTAGAGAGTACTAAGCAAAAGCCGGACGAGAACTTCAAGGAGTATGTGGACCGATGGAAAAGTCAGTTGTTGAAAATGGATACTAGGCCCTCTGAGAATGACCAAATTAAGATGATTATCAAGGGCACCAAGCCCTCCATCTATGGGAAACTGAGGAGGATGACCTCCATGATTACAGACTTTCGGTAGTTAAGGGAAACTGTCATGGACATTGAAGAGGAAGAGGCGGAAAACATGAAGTTTAATGGCCTAAGTAAGAGGCCTATTGGGGGGACATCAGACACCAAACCTGTTTCTGCGGAGATTGCTGCCATCCGGAACCGGAGATTCTCCAACTTGGGGAGACCATTGTCTAAGGTGTTGGAGAAATTAAAAAGACAAGGACTTCTGAAACCCTAGGAGGCCAAACCATTACCCAATCCCCCACCATCACATTACAACCTAAACCTTTACTGTCACTTCCACCAACAGAAAGGCCATGACCCTGATAATTACACTCGACTCTGCCATGAAATCCAAGACCTGATAAATTCCAAGAAAATACCCGACCCAGAAACAGAACAGCCTGACACACACAGAAACCCATTACCCAACTACCGTGTCGTACCACCACCAACCTATATGATCAATTCAGGCCTCCCAGAAGACCTTGTCCTAAAATCCTTTCACCCTCAAGCCTTTTGCCTGGGAATTTGGGATAGTAATAGTGAAGATGAGACTGAGCAGGGGAAGAACTTTTGGCTTGATTTCTCTAGTGGTGATGAGGAAGAAGTGAGGGGAATGACCCGCAGCGGCCGCTTTTACAATGATGTGGCGGAAAGGGGTAAGGAAGCCTTGACCGATGGTAGAGAAGTGGTGGAAAGTGCAGAGAATGCTGATAGGGATACAGTGTTGAAGCAGTTGAAAAAGACCCGGGCTCAGGTTAGCATCTGGGAATTACTGTGTACATCTCAAGAGCATAGGTAGGCCATGGTTGAGGCCTTGAATAAAATTATGGTGCCTGAGGATGCCAACCCCGCAATGCTTATCGGGTCGGTACGAGGAGAAACTTTTCAAAGGATCACTTTTTCAGAAGAAGAACTCCCGGATGAGGGTAGAAATCATAACAGACCCTTGTTTATCAGAGCTGAAGTGAAGGGTAAGAAGACTTCCTGTGTAATGGTGGATGATGGTTCGGCCATCAATGTGTGCCCGTTGTAGATTTTGGCCAGACTGGGCATAAAGGAAACAGACTTGGACCCCTCCAACATGACCATTAAAGCTTATGATGACAGTAAGCGTGGAGTGGAAAGACTTTTATGGCTATGGTTAAAGTGGGCCCAGTTGAGGACAAAGTTGAGTTTACAGTGCTAGATATCCCAGCCACTTTTGCCTTGTTGTTGGGAAGGCCCTGGTTTCATAAGCTTGGGGGTGTGCCCTCTACTCTGCACCAGATGATTAAGTTCCCGTATGGGAGAGAAATTGTTACTATCCGAGCTGAGGTAGATAATGTTGTGGCCGCTTTAGAAGTACCACCTTACACAAGGTTCCAAGTGTCGGCAATTTTTGAGGAATGGGTGGATCATAAGGTATCTAGGATCATGGGAAAAATGAACTATCAGCCGGGTGAGGGTTCAAAACTGCCAGATTTCAGAGGACAGACTACTCGGAAGGGTTTGGGGTACAAGTCTGATGAAGAAAAGTCGTAAGTTAAGAAGAAGGGCCTAAAACTGATGGATTGCTTTGTAAAGGCTTCAGGGTATCAAGGGGAGCATGAACCTGTGGAAGTTAATGGAACTGTGGTACCTGGGTTTGAGATCTTCCAGGACATATTGGGAAAGAAGCCGATAATGGAAAAAGCTGCAAAGAATGAAGAAGAGAAGTGGGAGGAAGAACTAATGAAATTAGATGGCCTGACTCTTGAGGAAGATAAGAAGCTCGGAAAGAACCCGATTATGGAAGATGAAGTGTCTGCAAATGATGGAGAAATTTGCCTTCCTGATTTGTTTGAATGTACTTCTGCTTTACCCAATAATAAAGACATCTCTTTTGCTTACTTGCCTGAGTCATTTTCTTTTACTCTGCACGAATCAAGTATATTTGATATCAGTTCGGCTAAAACAAATGCATTTAACCTTGGTACACCTGAGAATCCCAAGGAAATTCTAATTGCAAGTGAAGTTACCACTAAAGAGCGGGAGAAACTAGAAGAAGTATTGATCAGATATGCCAAAGTGTTTGCTTGGTCCTATGAGGACATGCCTGGGGTAGACAGAAGCATTGCCCAACACACAATACCAACTTATCCGAATATGAGGCCAGTGAAACAGAAGCTTCGACGGATAAGACCAGAATGGGCTGAGAAAGTCAGAGAGCAAGTTAAGAAACAGATAGATGTGGGATTTCTGGAAGTGGTGAAGTATCCCGAGTGGTTGGCCAACATTGTGCCAGTGCCGAAGAAAGACGGAAAAGTCATAATGTGTGTGGATTACAGAGATCTCAACAAGGCTTGCCCGAAAGATGATTTTCCACTGCCGCACATAGATGTTCTGGTTGATAGTGCTGCTTTATCTGCTATGTACTCATTTGCGGATGGGGTTTCGGCGTAAAATCAGGTTCTTATGGCTGAAGAAGACAAACACAAAACTGCCTTCATCATAGAGTGGGGCACTTATTGTTTCAAGGTAATGCCGTTTGGGCTTAAGAATGCAGGAGCTACTTATCAGCGGATGGCCACTACATTATTTCATGATTTGATGCACAAGGATATTGAAGTGTATGTGGATGACATGATGGTGAAATCAGAGACAAGAATCGGGCATATAGAGGCACTTGAAAAGTTCCTTCAAAGAGTGATAAATACAACTTGCGGTTGAATCCTAAGAAGTGTGTGTTCGGAGTGACGTCAGGGAAATTACTGGGTCATACAGTGGGAATGGGTGGAATAGAGGTAGATTCTGAGAAAATCAAGGCAATTACTGAGATGCCAGCACCGAAGACAGAAAAAGAAGTCAGAGCATTCTTGGGAAAGATTCAGTACATCAGTCGATTCATTGCCAAGTTGACATCAATGTGTGAGCCTATCTTCAAACTGTTGAGAAAAGATCAGCCTGTGAGATGGAATGAACAGTGTCAGACAGACTTCGACAAAATCAGAGAGTTCTTGGTAAAGCCTCCTGTATTGAAACCTCTGAGACTGGGCAAACCTTTGATATTGTATCTAGCTATAGAATCAGAAGCACTGGGGGCGATGATGGTACATGCAGATGAGACAGGGGTGGAACATGCAGTCTATTATCTGAGTAAGAAGATGCTTCCGTATGAGGCTCGATATCAAGAAGTAGAGAAGATTTGTCTTGCAGTGGTATGGGCTTCCAGAAAGTTGCGGCATTATTTCCAGTCTTACAAGATCCAGGTAGTGGCAAAGGAGAATCCTCTAAAATATCATCATTCGGTGCCTTCACTGGTGGGAAAACTGGGTAGATGGTTAGTATTGGTGACAGAGTTCGACATTGATATCTCACCGCCAAAGTGATCAAAGGGCGAGCAGTAACAGAGTTTCTGGCATTGCAACCTGTTGAGGGGATCAGTATAAGTTTGAGTTTCCAGATGAAGAGATCCAAGCAATAACAATTCAGAGGTGGAAGATGTATTTTCACGGAGCAGTGAATTACAAGGGAGCTGGAATTGGGATCGTGATAGTGACCCCCGAGGGGGAGACTTTGCCTTTAGCCAAGAGATTGATGTTCAGAGTGACTAACAACATGGCCGAGTATGAGGCATGCACTTTTGGTTTGACGGCATTGATAGCCTTGAAGGCCGGGAGTGTGGAAGTCTACGGAGATTCTATGTTGGTAGTCCAGCAGATGTGAGGAAAATGGGAATTGAAAGAAGAATGATTGAAACCTTACCTTTTTCACCTCAGAAAGTTAGCACAGGTTATCCCCGATTGTAAGTTTCAGCACTTACCTAGAGAGGAGAATCAGATGGTAGACGCATTGGCTACACTTGCAGCGGCTTGGGAAAATCCAGAGAAGTTAGTAATGAGACCGTTGGTACTGACAACAGCAAGTAGACCTGTTTATGAGACAGAAAGAGTTCTGGAAGTAGAAATCGACGATGGAAAACCTTGGTATCATGACATTCAGCGGTATTTGGAGCATGGGGAACTCCCAGAAGGGGCAGGAAGAAAAGTCATAATCGCCATTCAGAAGTTAGCTTCCCAGTATGTGATTTTGAAAGGAGAACTGTACAAGAGGCAAGAAAATGGTATTCAATTGAAGTGTTTGAGGAAATAAGAAGCTTAGCATGTAATGGAAGAAGTACACGCCGGGGTATATTGTCCGCACATGAACGAGTTGAATCTGTCCCGCAAGATAGTGAGACAAGGTTTTTACTGGTCAACGATGGAAACAGACTGAGCAAAGATGGTAAAGCACTGTCATGATTGTCAGGCACACTGCAATTTGAATCACTTGCCACATACAGAGCTGCACGGTTTTTCGGAGCCGTGGCCCTTCTCAGTATGGGGGATTGATATGATTGGAGAAATTCAACCGAATACATCGAATGGGCATCGCTTCATAGTAGTGGCCGTAGATTACTGCTCAAAGTGGGTGGAAGCCGAGTCATTATGTAATGTCACAGCAAAGTAGATGGCAAAGTTTATAGCGCGAAACCTTATTTGTCGGTATGGTATGCCGCATCATGTAGTGACGGACAACGGAGTTCAATTTCAAGGAGAGACAAAGGCAATGTTACAGAGATACGGGATAGGCCACCACAAGTCATCACCGTACAGGCCGCAAGAAAATGGGGCAGTGGAGGCAGCCCACAAGACTATCAAGACAATTTTAGCCAAGATGACAGAGAACTACAGAGATTTGGTCGAGAAACTACCATATGCTTTGTGGGGGTTCAGAACATCAGTAAGAAAAGTAACTGGAGCCACACCTTATTCTTTGGTCTATGGAATGGAAGCAGTGCTGCTAGTGGAAGTTGAGATACAGTCTACGAGGGTATTAGCAGAAATAGAGTTACCAGAACCAGAATGGGCTGCACAGAGGTTTGATCAGTTAGCACTGTTGGATGAGAAAAGAACGAAGTCTTTGTATCACATGCAGTTGTATCAGAAGAGACTAGCCCGGACATTCAACAAGAAAGGACGCCCCACCAAGATCAGAAAGGGTGATTTGGTACTTAAGCAATCAAGGACATCGACAACAGATCCAAGAGGAAAGTTCAGACCTAACTGGGAAGGGCCTTACATAGTGCAGAAAGTAATGGGAAATGGAGCAGTGAGGCTATCAGACTTGGAAGGAAATGAGTTCACCGAACCAATCAATGTAGACAGATTGAAGCAGTACTTTGCCTGAGGGAGAGAAGACCGAGTAGTCACCACGGGAATTGGCAGAAGACCTAACCCAACGAATAAGAAAATCATTCATGCATACACATAACATTGCATTCCCTTCATGTTTTTTTTGTTTTGTGTTCGCATGTTCGAGGAAAGGAGAAAGTAGCAGAAATGAGCCAAACAACGTCAGCGCAGTTTCAGTTTTGGGGACAAGTCCCAGTGGGCGAGGCCCATATCAGCTTGGGGGCGAGGCCCCACACCATCATCAGTTTGACGGCGAGGCCCATGTCAGCTTGGGGGTGAAGCCCATATCAGTTCGAAGGCGAGGCCCGTGTCAGCTCGGGGGTGAGGCACATATCAGCTTGAGGGCGAGGCTCACATCGTCAGTAGTTTTGGGATGTGTCCCAGGGTCGAGGTGCCCCTTTTGTGAGTTGCAGTTCCAGGATGCGTTCCAGGGTCGAGGGCCCACTGCATCATCAGTTATAGTTCCGGGATGCGTCCCAGGGTCGAGGGCCCACTACATTATCTGTTCGAGGGTAAGGCCCTCATTTCCAGCGGTATCGGGATGCGTCCCAGGGTCGAGGTGCCCCCGTTTTCGGTTGTAGTTATTGGGATTCATTCCAGGATCGAGGTCCACTGTAACACCATCTCAGCTCGAGGAAGCAGACGGGAGGTAAGTGAAAATGCATTGCATAACTTTGATAGGATTGTTCAAAGTCACACACTACACAAGTCCCATCAAAGTGGGGGCGACTGTAGGCATTGCATTTTTGCATGTGAAACCCGATGATGAGTCTCAGTTGGAGGCACTACCTTTTAAGTTGCGAAAGCCGCGGGAAACGGACATCGGAAGGGAAGATTCAAGAATTGACTCATTGACGGATTAACTTCACTAGTTTAGCATCGAGTAACTCGTTTGATTTCTGTTTTAAAAAATTAAACCTGGCCTACACACATCTAGCCCACACGAATTTAGCTCACACACCCATCTAACCCATACAAATTTAGCCTAAACACCTAACCAAGCCCACACACAACATCAAAACACCTAGCCAAGCCCACCCACCTAGCCAAGGCCCACACACCCATAGCCCCCTAATACACACCCAAATTAAATAATTATTAATTAAATTAAAACATTAACTAAACAAAATATTAAATAAATAAATAAAATATTTACCAAACATAAAATAAGTATATGCCTAATTTAAACAAATCAAATATAATTATTCCTAACTAAATAAAATTATATACCAATCTAAAATATTGACTTCTTAATCTAACAAATTAAATGCCTAAATAAAGATATCACCTTCCTAATTTGAATTAACCTTGTCCCCCCTCAATCTTTAACTTTCCTTAAGACCAAATCCTAAATTGAATGCTAGATCCCTTCCTTGTGAGATAAGGAGAACTAATCCCCCTCTATATAAACAAAACCTAACCTAGCCTCCCCTCCTCTCCAATCTCCTTAGGTCACATGCAAATCACAAAAAATTTAGAAGAAAAAAAATATAATAGCATAAGCACTATCATTCACGGCATTCCTAAGAAAACAACACAAAAAATTCTCTTCATCTACACCTCTCATTGCCGCAAAACCTAGCCTAATACAGCATACCTTCCACCGACATATAGCGACAAAATCACTCCCTATACAGCAGCCAAACCAACGCCCAACACAGCAACCCATCCATCGAAATTTAGCATCAAAACAGCCCATTCCTGCACGTAAAAACAGCCTTAAAAATAGCAGCCCATCTATCGAATTTTACCCCTTCAAACAGCCCCCAAAATACCCCAAACCAGTGAGTAAAAATTGCACATCTAACCCTTAAAAAACCATAAAAAAATCTGCACAAACAGCCCCTAAAAAACACAAGAAGCAGTCCCTTAAAACGCAAAAAACGTGACCTGAAACTGTGAGCAGAAAATGCATCCAAAACAGCAGCAAAACGAAGCCTAAACAGCAAGAAAAACAGTGGAACAACAAGTTAAGACGCTAAGCTAGTGAACCGGAGAAGTTGAGCCTTTACCCCTTCCGATCTCCGTGAAACGCAAGTCCGAAGACGACTTAAATGGTTAGACCTGAGGGTACTTTTCACATTTATTTTTTCTGTTTTATTTTTTTTATTATTTAATGAGTTTTATTCGCATGATTATTATGTTAAAATACATGTTGTGGCCCTTGAGTAGATAAATATGCATGTATTATGGATTGATGCATGATTGTGGCCCTTGATTAAAATGAAAAATGTGTCTCCTCTCGTGGTATATAGGATGGAAACCCGTACATAAATTTCATAGCCGATTCCGAATGGACGGTAGTATGATCTGCACTCGGGATACAACTCCACGTACCACTTGAGCAAACGATGCATATTTGGTTTTATGTTATTTGATGTGTTTATTGTTCGTGTAATGATTTTATCGAGCGCATGGGCTTAGTAAGTGTGATGAAAGGTCCTCTAATTGAAGGGGTTAAAATCCTTTACCACGATGCTTCACCGCGCCGGTCAATGTATATTCGATTGGATGTGAGATATGTTCAATCGGGTATACGAAATCCGATATTTTTTTACATTTACCTTTTTGTTTCATATATATGCATTGAGATAAGCGCATGGGCTTAGTAAGTGCGATGAAAGGTCCTCTAATTAAGAGGTTAAAAATCCTTTACCACGATGCTTCGCCGCACCGGACGATGTGTATTCGATTGGATGTAAGACATGTTCAATCGGGTATACGAAATCTGATATCTTTGTATTTACTTTTGTTTCACATATATATGCATTGAGATAAGCGCATGGGCTTAGTAAGTGCAGTGAAAGGTCCTCTAATTGAAGAGGTTAAAATCCTTTACCACGATGCTTCGCCGCACCGGATATCTTTGTATTCACCTTTGTTTCATATGTAGGCATTGTGTTGTGTGCGCATGGGCCTAGTAAGTCGGATTAAAGGTCCTCCAATTGGAGGGATAAAAAGCCTACGGTCTACCTATACCGCAATACTTCACCGCGCTTTGTTATTTACTTTTCATTATGTGTTATTTATTTATCATTCGGACATTATCATTTCATTCATGCATTTTTATTTGTTGCACGTTATTATGTATGCATGCGTATGGGCTTAACTAGGGTGGGTTAAAGGTCTTCTATTCGAGGGAAAATGCCTTAGGGCTACCTTACCATGATGTTTTTCCCCGCTGTTTATTACGTGATTTATCGCTGTTTTGCAAAATACCATTTGTTCATGCATTTTATTTCTGTTTATTATGTAATGTTCTGCCGTGCTTTCTTTACCATATTATTCATTCATATGATATCTCATTGCATAATCTTGCATCACTAACATGCTTAATTGAAAATTTCTAGTAGTTACATGAGTATAGGCAAACATTGCACTTCTCTCATTCTTGGTATTCCTTTCTTTCACTCATGTTAGCCACATTCTTTTGCATCACAATATGGCACGTTCATCTTTAATATACGGTTGCATCTTTTGTTCCTCTTTCGCTTATTTGAATTTGCATCTTTTATCCCTTCATGCCATGCGCTTGTTTTGACTCCGCTTATTATGTGGTTATTTTGATCTGATTTCATATGCTTTTATAATGCGCTTATAACATGATATGTTCGCCGTTATTTTGATTTCCTTTATATTGCATGCCAATATTGCTATAGTTGTATTGCGTTTATGTTTGCATGAATATTGAATTCTTATGATGTAATATGTTTGCTATTGAAAAAGACTTAATCTTCATGCATGCGAACTTAGGATTATGGTGCACTCTTGGAAATAAGTGTTATTTAGGCTCGATTAAATTATTACACAAATCCTTTCATTACAAGTGACATAAGTAAGGGACCATTCCGAACCCAACGGTTTGAGGTATTCCCTTGCGAGGGGTGAGTGCAGCCTTAAATCTCATTTTCCTGGTTCACACCGGGTGGCGACTCTATCATTCTCCGGTTTAGTCTCCCTTGGCTACTCCGTACTCCCAACCGGGCCGCGAGCCCAGAACAGCATACGTCGCCAAGTTTCCTGTGTCACCACAACCATCATGTCATCCACATATACTTCAATCTCCTTATGCATCAAGTCATGGAATAACGTAGTAGCAATCCGTTGATAAGTGGCTCCTGTATTCTTGAGCCCAAATGACATCACTTTGTAGTAATACATAGCCCACTCCGTGACAAAGGCAGTCTTATACTTATCCTCTTCATCCATACGAACTTGATTGTACCCTGAGAACCCATCCGCGAACGAGTATATGGCGGATAAAGCTACACTATCAACCAATACAACTATATGAGGTAAAGGGATGTCATCCTTCAGGAATGCTTTGTTAAGGTCTCGGTAATCCACACACATTCTGACATTTCCATCTTTCTTCGGCACAGGCATAATATTTTCCAACCACTTGGGGTACTTCACCACTTCTAGAAGTCCCACGTCTATTTGCTTCTTGACTTCCTCTCTGACCTTTTCGGCCCACTCGGGTCTTATTCTCCGAAGCTTCTACTTTACCGGCCTCAAGTTTGGATAAGTCGGTATCGCATACTGAGCAATGCTTTTGTCTATACCAGGCATGTCCTCGTAGGACCAAGCAAATACTTTAGCATATTTGACTAATATTTTTCTAATTTCTTCCGCTTATCAGAGGTAACCTCACTTGCAATTAGAATCTCCTTGGGGATCTCAGGCGTGCCAAGGTTAAACACATTCGTTTTGGTTGAGTTGAGATCAAATATACTCAGATCATGCATGTTGAAAGGAAGAGACTCGGGCAAATAAGTAAAATAATTGTCTTTATTACAAGCAAATGCGAGAGTACACTCAAATAAATCAGGAAGATAAATGTCTTCATCACACTTCATCATCCGCAACCGGGTTTTTCTCCTCCTCTTATTCTCCTCGAGGGTCAGGCTCTCCAGTTTCATCAGCTCTTCTTCCCATTTATCTTCGTCCTTAGCAACTTCTTCCGTCAGTGGTTCCTCACCCAACATGTCTTGGAAGATCTCAAACCCTGGTACCATTACCCCATTAACTTCTACTGGTTCGGGCTCTCTTTGATACCCCGTAGCCTTCATAAAGCATTCCATTAGCTTCAACCCTTTCTTCTTAGCCTTCGGCTTACCCTCATCAGACTTGTATCCCAAACCCCGCTAGGTGGTCTGCCCCTTGAAGTCAGGCAATGCTCCTCCAACACCTGAGCCTATGCCCGGCTCGAATTTCATTTTCTCCATGATCATAGCCACCTTAGGATCTACCCACTCCTCAAAGGTTGCTTACAATTGGAACCTTATGAAAGGTTGTATTTCCAAAGCGGCTACAACATTGTCTACCTCAGCTCGGATGGTGACAATCTCTCCTCCGGACGGAAACTTAATAACCTGATGCAAAGTGGAGGGCACACCCCCAAGCTTGTGAAACCATGGCCTTCCCAATAACAAAGCAAAAGTGGCCGGGATATCCAGTACTGTGAACTCAACATCATCCTCAATTGGGCCTACTTTGACCATTGCAGTAAAAGTACCTTCAACTCCTCACTAGCTATCATCATAAGCCTTGATAGTCATATTGGAGGGACTCAGCTCTGTTGTCTTTATACCCAACCTCGCCAGAATCTTCAACGGGCACACATTGATGGATGACCCATCATCAACCATCACACAAGATGTCTTCTTGCCCCTCACTTCAGCTTTGATGCATAAAGGTCTATTATGGTTCCTTCACTCAGCCGAGAGTTCTTCCTCGGAGAAGGTTATCACTTGTTTAGCTTCCTTCTGTACTGATCCCATAAATATTGCGGGGTTGGAATCCTCCGACACTTTTATCTTACTTCAAGGCCTCAACCATGGCCTGCATGTGCTCCTGTGATGCACACAATAATTCCAAATGCTTAGATGTGCTCGTGTCTTTTTCAGCTGACGCATCACTACATCTCCTTCAGCATTATCCCCGTTCTCTGCTATTTCTCGACCATCTACCAACACTTCCTTGCCCTTTTCTGTGGTATCACTGTAGAAATGCCCGCTGCGGGTCATTCCTTTCATTTCCTCTTCATCACTGCCTGAGAAGTCCTCCCAGAAATGCTTTCCCCGCTCTACTTCATCCTCACTGCTACTATCACATATCCCTAGGTAAAAGGCTTGGTGGTCAAAGGTTCGAAGGAAAAGCTTTCCGGCAAGCCAGAACCAATCATATAGGTAGGTGGTGGTACGGAGCGATAGTTTGGTAGGGGATTCCAGTGTGTGTTGGGCTGTTCTTTTTCAAGGTCGAGTATTTTGTGAAAGTCTATGAGGTCTTGGATTTCATGTTGGAGGTGGGCACAGCCGTCGGTGTCATGACCGTGTTGTTGGTGGAAGTGACAATAATGGTTCATATTGAGGTGTGGTGGGGGAGGATTTGGAAGCAGTTTATCCTTTAATGGTTTTAAGAGTCTTTGCCTTGCCAACTTCTCAAGCACCTTGGACAAAGGTCTACCCAGGTTGGAGAAACACCGGTTCTTGATGGCAATAATCTCATCAGTAACAGGCTTAGCACCTGAGGGTCCTCCGACAGTCCTCTTGTTCATGCCATAGAATTTCATGTTCTCTACTTCTTCTTCCTCAATGTGTATGACAAACTCCCTCAACTGTCGAAAATCTGTAATCATGGAGGTCATCCTCCTCAGCTTGCAATAAATCGAGGGTTTAGTACCCTTGATAATCATCTTAATCTGGTCATTCTCTGAAGGCCGAGTCTGTATTTTCAAAAGTTGGCTTCTCCAGCGATCTATATACTTCTTAAAGCTTTCTTCCGGCTTCTGTTTGGTATTCTCCAAGTCACGAAGCGACAAGTCGATCTCCAAGTCCGTGACATACTGGTTCAAAAAGGCCTCTTCCAGTGCTCTTCATTCATCATTAACCTTCCTCTCAAGGCCATGATACCATACCGCGGGTGCCCCCTCCTGCGATATCCCAAACATCTTCTTGACCTGACATTTTGATAGACTCACTGAGCTCATTACAGAAACATACGATCGGAGATGGAATCTCGGGTCCCCGTTCCCATTGAACTTGGCCATGTCAGACATCTTAAACTGAGCCGACAGCTGCTCTTCAAAGGTCATTACCACGTAGTCCAGCAAATCATCATGTTTATGTTGGACAGTTATGACCAATAGCGTCACTATTTGTGCAGATCATAGTGTTGTTGTACAAATTAACTATGTGACAAAGAAGATTGGTCTCTTATCATTTGTGATTAGATCACCTAGATGTATAAATGATAGGAGGTCCTTATGATTAGTTCCTGGATTGAGATGATATGAGACAATATCGATCCACGAAGGTATAATCATTAAATATCCCTAGTCAGAGTATTATCGAGACTGGACATCGATAACTATGTAAAAGACTAGTATTACATTTGTGCGCGTTGTGAGGGCACAATAACATAGTTCTCATATATTTGGGTATATGATACTCATGCAAGTGTAATAGGAGGTTGTGTTTACTGATGGTACGGTAAACAGCTTCGCTCTGGATAGACCCCTTCGGAATTCCATTGGTAGTATGGCTATGTGTCTATGGAAGTCCGAAATCAGGGTAGGTGTATTTGGTCTTAACCTGAGACTTGCACCGCTAATACTTGAGACAATCAATATGCTTTGGTTTTGGTCGTCCAGGGCTTTAACAGGTTTTGTGTACGCCTCTGCTGGGTATATTGAGAATCGTTGTGTGTTGGGTGTGATGTCAAGACGGATGTATCACTCCAATCATAGTGGAGATGATGTCACGTAGGATACGGTACTAGTAATCTTAAGTACTGCAGTCATCGGGATATTATGACTAGGTCATGTATATCCGATTATAGAGACTAGTTACAAGACATCCGACATGTGCTTTGTACGGGGCATACACAAGTCCAGCCCCAGGCCTAGCACGTGGCATCTGATACTGGATCGACATACATGATACTATGTATACTACGCCTGATATAGATTTCTTTTTTCCTGTAAGCATGTTTCCGGAGAATTGGGTAGGCATGGCGCTTTGCTAGAAGCCAACCTTGTCTTGTAAATCGGTAAAAATGTAGTACTAGGTACGTACGTTTTAGATAGTCCGACAATCGAATTTACTGCCAACATATCCAGGGATCTCATGGGTCACTTCCTGAATACTCACCGATGAAGTATGACTCGCACTTTAATTAATCTCGGATTAATTAGTAGAGACAGAAAATTAATATAGGATAAAATATTTATTAAAGAGAGAGAATGGTTAATTTGGAATTAATCGATAAATTAATATATTCGATAAATTAAACTAAATTAGATTTCGACGCAGAATTAAAATTTGATTTTAAATTCGGGCGAACGAATTAATTTAGAATTAATTCATTAGCGACGTAAATAGTAATTATGCTAGGCATGATTATTTAATTAAATTAGATTTAATTACGACGCAACAGAAAATTCGTTAATTTGTAATTAGCGATCCCGAGTCTGAAATTATTTGCGAGCGCATTCGCATTTCAAATTTGAGTGCGGCACGCAAGTCAAATCAAGCGTCAAATCATTAGTCACATCAAGAGTCAAATCACATGTCACTTTGAGTGATGTGATAATTTGATTGATTGATTGATTGATGTAGTGGTTGTGTGCTTTAGTTGGTTTGACTTTTGGAAAGCCAAATATTTGGTAAATCATTTATTTATTTTTTGAAAATGAATAAAGTGTATTAGATACACATGTTCCACCAACTAACACTTATCTCTCTCTTCCAATTTTCTTCCTCTCTCTCACGCCCTTTGGGCAGTTTTTTCTCTTCATTCTTTCTGGTTCACTGCCGAGAATGATGAGGGATGCAAGGGTGAATTTTGTGGCAAAAATCACCAAGTGCTAGCACACCATTTGAGTCTTGCGAAGGTGATAGGGAAACCAACCCGTGGGCTTGGAATCACCACCCAAAAAGCTTGGAGCTTGGACCAAATTTGAGGAAGAAAACAGTGGACTGCCAAGACTTGGAAGAGGCAGAAAAATGATTTTTATTGTCCACCGCGTCGCTCAACCGATTGATGTAAGTATTTCGAAACTTCTTCGATATATTCATACATGTTTTATGCTTGTTAATCGATCCTCGGGACTTAGAGATTTCCCAACAATGGTATTAGAGCGAGTAAAAGCATGAAATTTGATTTAGTGCTTAAAATTGGGTAAATTTATTTTGAGCATGATTTAATGAAATTGGATGATTGAGTATGCTTAAAACATGTTTAAATGAAGATTGATTGGATCAATTCATGAAATATTGTTTGGAATAATTTTGCCCAAATACCGGCTTGGCCGAATCTAGATGCCCTAATTGTCTTGGTGATTTTTTGTTATTGATTCATTGGATGAGTTGGAAACGATTTGAATTGTTGATTTAATGTCGATTGTGGATTTAATTGGATTGAAACCGAATCGAGCATAAAATCCTCACCTGGCCGAGACATGTAAAGCATGTGATGGGTTTGATTTTTCATAAATTGTGTAGGACATGATTTAATGTTAATGAACATGATTAATTGGGCCAATTGGTATTTTGAAAATATTGAATTGGGTAATTAATTATGTTATACACTTTTCAATAATTAAATTGTGAATTTGGATTTTGTAATTTAGTTATGTTGGGCCAATTTTAGAAATTGGGCTTAAAAGTTGTTATTGGGCTTTATTGGGTACCAAGTTAGGTTTAGGCAAATTGGTTGGATCCAATTGAGACCAAAACTGCTTCCATAAAGTCCAAATGCGACTAATGGGCCTTTAAAGTTTAATTGGGCCAAATGGGCCGAAATTGATTTCTAGGCTTATGGGGTAATTCATTGATTGGGCTTTGGTTGCCGAAGCCCACGCCTTAAGAAATTATTTAAAAGCCCATTGGACTTTAATTGAACGACATTGGATGTTATCGGGATTTGAGACCCGTAACGATTAAATTTGGAATTTAAGTCGTAAAGGTTCGTTAATAGAGTGTGATATTTAATTTGGAATTAAATAGTGAATTAGTATTAAATACAAATTGAATTGGATTTAATTTTGTAGTTTAATTTGATTCAAGAATTCGTACTTTGAGTATCAAATCATTGTTTGAACATTGGATGGTCATTAATTATCAGATTAATTAATTTGATTAGATTGATTGATAGCATGCTATGTGAATACATGGTTGCGATGCATGAATAATGTATATCGGATGGACATGGGTGGGCCAATTTTAGAAATTGTTGTAATGAATTTGGAATTTATTAAATTGGACCAGCGTGTCCAGCCTATTACCTCCTTTCTCATTGTATTTCTCTTCTCACCTATTCCCCTCAATGTAAATGAGGTTTCTTTAGATGTGTAGCGTAATGGGTAGAAGTAAATACATGTGCTAGCGGGAGAAATGAAAGGGAGAGATTTAATCTAGGATCAATGTGTTGAGTATCCATCCGCATATCATTATTATTTATTTATACACGCTTTATTATGTATTTAGAATGCATGTTTAAGGGTGTATGATGATGAGACCTTAACAAAGATAATAAATTGGTTGCCAATTTGCACGCGAAAAACCCTCACAAAATATTAAGCGTTTTTCCTTCCATTGAGTGATTCTCACTCAAGATCCAAGACTGGCATTGGCTTGTTGGCCAAAGTCAAGGCCTTTGTCCATCGAGGATGTGTTTGAATCACGAGAGCTTTGTTCCATATTGGTGTCTTGTCCAAGTTGTGGTTTGTTGGCCAAAGTCAATACCACTTCTTATCCATCGACATTGATTACGAAGCTTTCCATGGTCAATAGGTCACGCTTAACTGGGATCACTAAGTTTGTTGTGCCAAAGCCAAGGCTTAGTTGATTCAGAGGAAAAAGGTTAGGTAATATATTGGATATATTGGCATATATAAGATATATGTTTCGGACTTGGATGTGCCCCTACTGGATCTAGGAATTGGATTGGATCCAATTGATCTTATAGATCTACCTAGTTAATTATCATACAATTTGTTGGCCACAGTCAAGATTTTGTGATATTTAACGGGATCCTAGCCCACTAGGAAACACGGTTTCCCGAGTACTTGACAGAGGGTTAGAGGCTCGCCGAAAAATAGTGGGAGGCAAGAATTAAATTTGCAATATTCGTTTAATTACTTGCCATACGTGCTCAAATCAAATATCATTCGTCAAATAAATTAAATGTTAGTTAGACTAATATTTAATCATTGTTTTATAAACAGTTGGACTGTATTCAAACTATTTCAATTTATAGTTTATTTTATAATTGGATTATAGTAATCAATATAATTGAATTTAATAAACTAAAGTATAGTTGATTATATAGTTAGACTATAGTAATCATTATATTAATAGTACCTGAAATCGTTGATTAAATAGTTTGACTATTAAAATCAAGATAAGATTGAAAGATTAGTGTTTAAAACATAATCCTTTGGAAAATGTGTTTAAACGACTTTAATTTTCAATTTGGGGATAAAATTTCAGGATAGTCCTGGAAACTAATAAGTTACTTTATTTGATAAAATAACATATTAGGCCTAAGCCCGGAGTTAAGCAAATAGTAGAGCATGATCTTTGCAAGATTCATGTGATGATAACTTTAGTGCTTAATCCATTATGCTTGTCATATAGACTTCTTAATTTCTTAATCAGAACTAAGGATTAGATCTTTAAAGTATGATAATGAAATTGAAGGATCTTCATAGATCTATCTATAGATCTTAGAAGTACTAAAACTGAAATGTAACTCTTGGAGAGTTAATGGCTATACTCAAGGAGCTAAAGCCAAATTTTACAATAAGGCAAGAAGCGCAAGGCGCACCTTACTTTGATATTCTAGAAACCCAGGCTTGGCCAAAGGCTTCTAGAATGTAGAAAAGAGCAAAAGCAAAATCATTATAGTCTTCTGGGAAGACAGATGACATATCCCAAGATGTCTGTCTAAACTGTGGTAAACGGGGTTACTGAAGCGTGACTGCAGTATGGACAAGGCAGACATGAAGGAAGTAAAGACGGGGCAAGGCTCTGACTTTAAGTATGGTTGTCAAAATTATGTACACTACTAGTATTAAAATTGGATTTTAAATACTAAAAGTGGTACATAAATATGTGTATTGATTTACAGCATCTGCTGATAAGCAGGATACTGATTTCAGATGAGATTATTCTGCGAATTGGAAACGAAACGAAAGTCGCTGTTTTAACCATAGATACCTAAGTTTAGGGACTACCCTTCAGGTGTGTGCTTAAATTAGGAAACTGTTATAATGTAACTAGTTTGACTAGAAACATTATCTCTATATCGTGTATAACTCGTTGCGAGTATACATTTATATTCTAGAACACTAAAGTGTTTTATTATATAAATATGATATTGAGATAAACACATTAGATGTGAATAACAGTATTTATATTTTGAATATAAATAAATCTCAAACGTATTACATGAAAAATAAATAGCTCAAACTGATTTGATCAGATAAGAAATTTAATTGTGGCAGTGTTGTCAGGGACAAATTAAACAAGACTCGTATATCCACACTTTCGAAGAGTGGATACTAGGACGGATTTGATTCTATTCAAATAATGTCTACGAATCTAGTTTATTGGGCAAAGTGCCTAAAATACCTTTACTTAGTAAAAGTGTAATTTGCCACCGATCTGTTAGCCCTCGTTCATTATAACGTAAGGGGCCCCTCTCTAGCTAGGCTAGATGTGGATATGAATATTTCATGACCTTACGGATATGGCATCGCATTATGGTTATGTGTTTTTTTTGAAACACGAATCAGAAACTTTTAGAGTTTCGACACGAAATAGACAAATAGATCGGCTAAAGTATAATTTCGTCACAGTTGGACCATGATGAAAATACTTAAGCAATAAGTTTCAAATATAATTGAAGAGTATAAAATTCTTTCAATGAGGACTCCTCCTGGAACACGTCTGTTTGACGGTGTGTCCGAACGGAGAAACTGAATTTTGTTAGACATGATAAGGTTAATCATGAGTCGCTCTGAGCTACCATTTTCCTTCAAATGATAAGTATTTAACAGTGCAATACTTATTTTGAATAAGGTTCCATGAAAATCTGTTAGACAGAATTCATATTAGATATGAACAGGAAAGAAACTGGGCTTTCTCACTCCTGAAGATTTGGGAATACTAGGCATAAGTTTGGATGATACCAAACTAGAACCCAAATTGGATAAATTCATAATGTAATTGGTTATCCTAGGGAAACCAAAGTATATTACTTATACATCTCACTAAGAGAACAATGTTATTGTTGCTCGCCATGCGGTTTTCCTAAAAGGAATACCGATATGTAGTGGTAAGTGGGAGGATAGTAAAACTCGATGAAAATTGGAGTAATACTGTTCAAGGCACCAAGTCCTTAATGGAACACAAACAGTTCATCAAGGATGAAACTGTACCAGTAATCTTCGAATACACAAGAATCGCGTAGATCGAAGAGAGTCAGAAAACAACCTGGGGTATGGGTTTCTGATCTCACCTCATAAAGATATCAATCTTATTGAGGAAGACCAATTGACTACGTATGAGGAAGTGATATAAGGTATCGACTCATTATTATGGCAAAGTGCCATGATGTCCAAAATGGATTCCATGTATATCAACTATGTTTGGACACTAGTTTATGTACCGCAAGGCATTGTGCCTATTGGTACTATATAAGTCTTTAAGGAAGACATACATGAAAGGCAACATACCAACATATAAAGCTAGGCTTTTAGCGAAAAGGTATCGTTATCAACATTATGTTGATTACAACAAAATCTTTTACTTGTTGCCATAGTTAAATCCATTTAGATAATGCTTGCTAATGCTGCATGTTTCATTTATGAAATATGACAGCTGAATGCCAAAACCACTTTCCTTAACGGAAACCTTTTGGAGGATGTTTACAACATCCTGACGGTTTTATCGTATCAAAACTAGCAAACAAGGTTTGCGGGTAGTCGATCCATGTTTGGATTGAAGTAAGCATTATGTTCTTAGAACGGATGTTTTGATGTGATCATAATGGTGTATGATTTAATTCAAAATGAAATGTTTCTTGTGTATATAAGGATGTTAGTGGGAGCGCACTGACAGTGAATGTCCTAAATAATGATGATATGTCATTTCTTGGAAATGATATTCCCATATCACAATCGGTGAAAGCTTGGCTTCATGAAAATTCTCCGTAGAATTCTTGAGAGTAACAACCTTTATTCTAGGAATAAAGATCTATTGGGATAGATTTAAAGTTGTTAGCACTCTCCGGAACTCGTACATTGAAAAATGTATGTGACCTGGTGTCTCATATGCTTTGAGCATATAGAGTCACAATCATGCCAATCCAAGTGATAGTCACTGGATTGATGTTAAGAACATGCTTCAGTATCTTAGAAAACTAAGGATGTTGTCTTAAACTATGGAGAATGAGAACTTGAAGTGACTGGGATCACTGCTGCAAGTTTCCTAATCGATAAAAACAACGGTACTATACAGTTTGAATAACGGAACAATGAGCTGGAAATATTCCATGCAAGATACTGCTACCGAATAAACAACAAATGCGGGTAATTGCTACAGTTGAGGCAGCAATAGAAGCCATTTGGGTCGATTATAAATCTAATTAGATTAGATATAGTTCTGTTAGCAGCTGAGCTAGGCTACAGCGCAGGCTAAAGAATTAATGGCCTCATCAACGATCCAGATATATACTTCGACTATTCATCTGATTCGTTCGGATCATACATCGTGGCGATGTGATGATCGTATAAATCGTATCAGACGATAATCATGCAAATCCGCTGATGAAAGCCTTTCCTTAGCAGTTTGAGCGAACCGTACATAGTTCGGGTGGTAGACACTCGAGTGACTGGCTATAGGCCAAGTGGGAGATTGTTGGACAGTTATGACCCATAGCATCATTATTTGTACAGATCATAGTGTTGTTGTACAAATTAACTATGTGAAAAAAAGATTGCTCTCTTATCATTTGTGATTAGATCACCTAGATGTATAAATGATAGGAGGCCCTTATGATTAGTACCTGGATTGAGATGATATGAGACAGTATCAATCCACAAAGGTATAATCATTAAATATCCCTAGTCAGAGTATTATCGAGATTGGACACAATAACATAGTTCTCATATATTTGGGTATATGATACTCATGCAAATGTAATAGGAGGTTGTTTTTACCGATGGTATGGTAAACAGCTTCGATCTGGATAGACC
Organism: Zanthoxylum bungeanum; assembly: GCA_019454045.1. Classification (NCBI taxonomy): domain Eukaryota; kingdom Viridiplantae; phylum Streptophyta; class Magnoliopsida; order Sapindales; family Rutaceae; genus Zanthoxylum; species Zanthoxylum bungeanum. The sequence goes on from SKCR01039880.1 coordinate 29,702, forward strand.
CCTTCGGAATTCCATTGGTAGTATGACTATGTGTCTATGGAAGTTCGAAATCAGGGCAGGTGTATTTGGTCTTAACTTGAGACTTGCACCGCTAATACTTGCGACAATCAATATGCTTTGGTTTTGGTTGTCCAGGGCTTTAACAGGTTTTATGTACGCCTCTGCTGGGTATATTGAGAATCGTAGTGTGTTGGGTGTGATGTCAAGACGGAAGTATCACTCCAGTCATAGTGGAGATGATGTCACGTAGGATACGGTACTAGTACTCTTAAGTACTGCAGTCATCGGGATATTATGACTAGGTCATATATATCGGATTATAGAGACTAGTTACCAGACATCCAACACATGCTTCGTACGGGGCAGACACAATTCCAGCCCCAGGCCTAACACGTGGCATCTGATTCTGGATCGACATACATGATACTACGTATACTACGTCTGATATAGATTGCTTATTCCTGTAAGCATGTTTCCGGAGAATTGGGTAGGCATGGCGCTTTACTAGAAGCCAACTTTGTCTTGTAAATCGGTAAAAACATAGTACAAGTACGTACGTGTTCGGATAGTCCGACGACCAAATATACTGCCAACATTTCCGGGGATCTCATGGGTCACTTCCTGAAGATTCACTGATGACGTATGACTCGTACTTTAATTAATCTAGGATTAATTAGTAGAGAGAGAAAATAAATCTGGGATTAATTACGGAGATATTTAATCTAGGATAAAATATTTATTAAAGAGAGAGAACGATTAATTTGGAATTAATCGATAAATAAATATATTCGATATATTAAATGAAATTGGATTTTGACGTAGAATTAAAATTGGATTTTAAATTCGGGCGAACGAATTAATTTGGAGTTAATTCATTAGCGACGTAAATAGTAATTATGCTAGGCATGATTATTTAATTAAATTAGATTTAATTACGACATAACGAAAAATTCATTAATTTGAAATTAGCAAACCCGAGACCAGGATTGTTTGCGAGCACATTCGCATTTTGAATTCAAGTGCAACACGCAAGTCAAATCAAGCGTCAAATCATTAGTCACATCAAGAGTCAAATCACATGTCACTTTGAGTGATGTGATAATTTGATTGATTGATTAATTGATGTAGGGGTTGTGTGCTTTAGTTGGTTTGACTTTTGGAAAGCCAAATATTTGGTAAATCATTTATTTATTTTTTGCAAATGAATAAAGTGTATTAGATACACATTTTCCACCAACTAACACTTATCTCTCTCTTCCAATTCTCTTCCTCTCTATCACGCCCTTTGGGCAGTTTTTGCTTTTCATTCTTTCTGGTTCACTACCGAGAATGATGAGGGATGCAAGGGTGAATTTTATGGCAAAAATCACCAAGTTCTAGCACACCGTTTGAGTCTTGTGAAGGTGATAGGGAAACCAACCAGTGGGCTTGGAATCACCACCCAAAAAGCTTGGAGCTTGGACCGAATTTAAGGAAGAAAACAATGGACTGCCGTGACTTGGAGGAGGCAGAAAAATGATTTTTGTTGTCCATCGTGTAGCTCAACCGATCGATGTAAGTTTTCTGTAACTTCTTCGATGTATTCATACATGTTTTATGCTTGTTAATCGATCCTCGGGACTTAGAGATTTCCCAACAGTTTACCCCTCATCTTACGGGTAACTGACTCCACTTGATCTCGGAGTTTCTGTAATTCAGCCTGATACCCGACTACATTTCCCGCGGCATACTCAGCCATATCATCATCGAAAACAAGGATATCCTAACTCAGTCTGTTTAAAGGGTCCTCACGCCTCTCATTCTCAGAGCTTCCCCCAACACGGGGCACGACCATATTCGCCATAGTAGTGGTCAAAGCTTGCAGTTGCTCGGTAACCTTGGTGAGACTATTCTTCATTTGATCCATACGTGATACCTCATTCTCTGATTTACTCATGTTTGCTGACGGCCTTTTGATGAGTCTGCCCTCTTCTCTAACCCAACGAGTATCTATTTTGTCTTTTAAAATTCTAAGTTAGCATGTATGCGTGCGATGCATGGAATGTATTAGTCGGCCCATTATCATTTTAAATTATTCAATCATATTATTGCGAGGTGCAAACTTGTCCCAGTTGAAAAGGCCCAACAGGTATACACTTTTGCGATAACATGGCTAAATAACTTCAAATGATACGGGGCCTAAACATAAAATGGCCCATCGGCATTTTAAAAGCTTTTGGCCTAATTTCCATAAAGCACGGACTCGTCCCAATTTTAATGGACCAACAAGGCCATACCTCATGAAAAAAATGTCCAACTGAATCCAAATGACGATGGTCCTAAATGCAAGTATAAAAGAATAGTTTCTATTGGTTCTACAACTACAGTTCATGCGCGGGTTTATAGGGGTATAGACAAAGGCTTTCGTCGACGAAGGATTTGCCCAAATCTAGGCCTCCTCACTCAAGGGTTCAAGCGACCAAGTGGGCACACCTTTTTTATACGCTAAGGTATGTGCCAATGAGTTAAGGTACATGACTGACTGTCAAATAGATTTCCCATTGTTGATTTCCCAGAGGGAGGGTGGAGTGAACTCTCATAAATACCCAAGCCTCTTAGGCTCTTATCGCCTTGGTGACAGGAATAAACAACGAGTCCTCCAAATTAGTCCATCACAATAAGCTTTGAGTGAATGATTATCTAGGTGCCTTCACAACTTTTCCTTATAGAAAGGTAGTGAATGAAGGAAGACACCAAACCATTACTTAGCTCTAATAATGCCTTTGATTAAACCCATTTTAACCCACAGTAGACACAGTTAACTAAAGCACAAATCAAAATCATTACAAGATATTATTTCGGGGCCGATTCTCTATCCCACTGGAGTCGCCAGACTATAAGACACAGAAATCGATGACGCTGTTCTAGGCTCGTAGCCTAGTCGGGAGTACGGAATAGTCCACGAGGAACTAAATCGAAGAATAATGGAGTCACCACCCAGTGTGAACTGGGAAAATGATTTAAGGCCGCACTCACCCCTTGCAAGGGAAGACCTCAAACCGTTGGGTTCGGAATGGTCCATTACTTATGCCACTTGTAATGAAAAGATTTGTGTAATAATTTAACCAAGTCTACGCAACCTACGTATGCGAGAGTAACCTATATCTAAATATGCATACAACTTATATCAAAGTTTGCAGGCATAAAAGTAAAGCCTAAATCAAATTTTGCATGCATGAAAGTAAGTCGGCATAATGGCAAGCACGCAAGCACATAAACACATTAAATCGACAAACATGACAATATAAATAAATAACAATCTAAACATGAACGTAGAAGAGACATAATTAAATTCCTAATGCAAAAGAAATAAGTAAATCATGCTTGGAAATAATCAACTAAATTATGCATAAAAAATAATATATTATTTCTAATAAACAATGAATAAATATAAACTTAGATGAAACGAAACATGTGAGTCTCTCAAGTGGTACGTGGCATTGTATCCCGAGTGCTGATCGTACTACTGTCCATTCGAATTCGGCTACGGAATTTACGTCCGGGTTTCCATCCGATATACCACAAGAGATAACATATATTTCATTCATGCCATGGCCACAACATTCATGAATCCATAATATACATGCAAAGAAATAAAATGACTAACGGAAAGAAAGTGTCAGAATAAATAAAAAGGGCTACCCTCAGGTCTAACCTCTTAAGTTGTCTTTTGGAAGTGCGTTACGCGGTCGTCGGGAGGGTTAATGCTCTGTAACACTTCCGGTTCACTAGTTCAATATTTTCCTTCGCTGTTTCGCTGTCTTTTTTTACGGTATTATGGTTTGATTTTCTGGACCATTATTGGTAGGTTTAGAGGTTGAAGTTTAGGGCAGAATGTGTGACAAAATAGTGAAATTTTTGGGGCAGAATGTGCGGCAAAATAGTGCAATATTGGGGGTCAAAACAGTGCAGGTTTTTGGGGCTACGACAAAACTAAGCAGAAAATTGGACTGTTTATGGGGTTTTATGCGGCAGTTTGGGCATGCAGTTCAGGTGTGTTTTGCAGGAGATTTGTGGCTATGTTGTTCAGGGGTGTTTTGTGTGAGTCAGTGGCTGTGTTGTTAAGGGATTTAGGCGTGCAGTGCAGGGGCTGTGATGAGGGCAGTTTAGGCGTGCAGGTTAAGGGTTGTTCGAGGGAGATTTACGTGCAGAGGTGTTTTGAGGGAGATTTGCGACTGTGTTGTTCAGGGATTTAAGCGTGAGATGAAGGGCTATATGTGAAGGTTTTTGTGCGGCAATGCAAGAAAATTTTGTGGTGCTTTTCACGTGAATGAGCTAGGGGTTTTAAGATTTACGTTAAGGATTCTTTTTATAGGCAAAGGTTGGGGTAATCCTTATGCGAATAGGGAAAGGATTTTCTGTAATTGTGGGGATATCTTCTAATTAGTGTGTTATAAGGAAAAATCTATTTAATTGAGGATGTTATTTAATTTGATTTGATTTTTTCTCTTTTGATTAGAGATATGATTTAATTGAATTAGGAAGGTGTTTGATGAGATTTGTTTTGAATCTTTTAATTAGGGAAGGTGATTTGTCTTGATTTTAGCATGTGTTTAATGTGCGATTTGGTTATTTTGGAAGGAGATGGGCATGGCTTTGTTTTCATTGGGTGTGGGTTTGGTCCATTTTGGTGGGCTTGGTGTGTGGCTTGGTGGTTTTGGGCCAAAGATGTGTGGCTTGCGGGGCTTTTGGGTCAAGGGTGTGTTTTGAAACAAAGGTCCAACGAGCGAATCCACAGCTAAGCAAACGAATTTAGTCCAACAAGATATAGATTTCTAACTTTCCATTCCGACATCCATTTCCCGCGACTTCCAAAATTTAAAGAGGAGAGCCTCCATATGAGCTCATCATTGGGACTTACATGCAAAAATGTAGTGCGTACAATCCGACTAAATTAATTTTTTACGCTAAATAATTAAATCTAATTTAATTAAATAACGATGTCTCGTAAATATATTACGAATACCGTTTATGAATTAATTCTAAATTAATCTGTTCGCTAGTATTAAAGTCCGACATTAATTTCATATTGAAATCTAATTCCAATTAATATATCTGATATATTAATTTTAGCCCATATAAATAAATAAAATAGAAAAAATCAAATTTAACTATTAAATCTATTTTACCGATTAATTCCAAATTAATCGTATTCTCTCTCTTCCGAACACATTTAATCCCAGATTAAATAATACCTCAATTAATGTCAGATAAATTTTCTCTGTCTTAATTAATCCCAGATTAATTTTCTAATCGAGTAAACTGTCATCGGTGAATCTTTGGGAAGAGACCCCTAGATATGTTGGTAGTAAATCCGGTTATCGGACTATCCGATTAAGTGCGTACCTCGTACCACGTGCCTATCAATTTCAAAACATGGTTAGCTTCTAGCAAAATATCGTGCCTACCTAATTCTCCAGACATATTCTTTATGGAATATATAATCTTTTTCCAGGCGTAGTATATGTAGTATTACGTATACACATGCAAGGCTTGGGGCTGGAGTAGTGTCTGCCCCGTGTGAAGCATATAAAGGACCACAAACAACTAGTCTCTTTAATCGGATTATCATGACCTCGTCACATTATCCCGATTGTTGCAACACATTAGAGTACCAGTTCTATATCCTTACGTGATCATCATCTTCATATGACTGAAGTGATACTTTCATCTTGACATCACATCCAATACTATAAGATTCTCAATAAACCCAGAAGAGGCGTACACAGAACCTGTTAAAGTCCCAGACGACCAAACTAAAGCGTATTGATTGTCGTAAGTATTAGCGATGCAAGTCTCAGGTTAAGACCAAATACACATACCCTTAATCTGATTCCCAAAGAAATATAGTCCTACTACCAATGGGATTCTGAGGGGTCTATCTGGATCGAAGTTGTTTCCGTACCATCGGTAAACACAACCTCCTATCACAGTTGCATAAGTATCCAATACTTTAATATATGAGAACTATGTCGTTATGCTACCACAACACGCACAAGTGTAATATTACTCTATTCCACATTATCGATGTCCAGTCTAGATAATACTACGACTAGGGATATTTAATGATTAAACCTTAGTGGATTGATACTGTCTCATATCTTATAATCCAGAACTAATCATAGGAACTTTTATCATTTATATATCCAAGTAATCTAATTACAAAATGATAAAATAGTAAATTCCATTGTCACATAGTTAATTTGTACAAAAACCATAATGTATTTTACAAATAGTGATGCTTTGGGTCATAATTGTCTAACAATCTCCCACTTGGCCTATAGCCAGTCACTCAAGCATCTAACACCTGAACTATGTACATGTCACTCAAACTTTTACTGTGAAATAGCTTCGTCAGCGGATCTGTAATGGTGTCCTCTAATGCGACTTTCTCGATCTTCACATCGCCACGATGTACGATCTCACGAATGAGATGGAAACGTCGAAGAACATGCTTGGATCTTTGATGAGACCGCAGGTCTTTATCCTGCGTTATAGCCCCGTTATTGTCACAATATAATGGAATGGGCTCAGCTGCTAATGGAACTACTCCTAATCCAATTAGGAATTTACGGATCCAAACTGCCTCTTTTGATGCTTCAGCTGCAGCAATATATTCCACTTCTGTTATTGAATCGACAACAGTCTCTTGCTTTGAAAATTTCCAACTTACTACTCCGTTGTTCAAAAAATATATGTACCCAGATTGCGAGTTAGAGTCGTCTTTATCGGTTTGGAAACTTGCATTGGTATACCCAGTTACCTCAAGTTCTCCATCTCCATAGATTAAAAAAGCATCCTTAGTTCATCGAAGATACTTAAAGATGTTCTTAACCGCCATCTAGTGACCATCACCTGGATCGGCCTGATAGCGACTGCATATGCTCGAAGCATATGAGACATCAGGTCGTGTACATATAATGTCATACATGATCGATCTGACTGCCAAAGCGAACAAGATCCGACTCATGTCGTCTCTCTCATCTTGAGTTTTAGGACACATGTCCTAAGATAGAGTGACGCCATATGACACTGGCAATAGTCCCCTCTTGGACTGATCCATTTTGAATCTCTTCAACACTTTGTTAATGTACGTGCTCTGGGAGAGTCCAAGCAGCTTTCTAGATCTATCCCGGTAGATCTTTATTCCTAGAATAAAGGCCGCTTCTCCCAGATTTTTCATGGAGAATTTTAATGAAAGTCAAGCTTTCACTGATAGTAGCATGGGAATGTCATTGCCCATAAGCAATATATCATCAACATAAAAGAGAATCAATGTTAGTGCGCTCCCACTAACCTTCTTATATACACAAGGATCATCCTCATTTTGAATGAAATCATATTCTTTGATGATTTCATCAAAACATTGGTTCCAAGAACGCGATGCTTACTTCAATCCATAAATGGATTGATTTAACTTACAAACCTTCTTTACAAGTCTTGGTGCGACAAAACCGTCAGGCTGTTGTATATAAACATCCTCCAAAAGGCTTCCGTTAAGGAAAGCAATTTTGACGTCCATCTGCCATATCTTGTAATTGAAATTTACAGCAATAGCAAGTATAATCTGAATAGATTTAATCATGGCAACTGGTGAAAATGTTTTGTCGTAATTGACACCATGTCATTGACGATGCCCTTTTGTACGTTTGTATGCTGCCATCAATGTTGGTCTTCTTCTTGAAGATCCACTTGCAACAAATAGGCTTTACGCCTTCTAGTGCATCAACTAGTGTCCAAACTTGGTTGGTGTACATGGAATCCATTTCGGACTTCATGGATTCTTGCCATAAAGTGGAGTCGATATCTGTATCGCTTCCTCATACGTAGCCGGTTCATCTTCCTCAATAAGATTGATATCAACATTATATGAGATTAGAAACCCATACCTCTCAGGTTAGTTTCTGACTCTCTCCAACCTACGCGGTTCTTATGTATTCGGAGATTGTGGTACAGTCTCATCCCTGATTAACTGTTCTTGTTTCGTTAAGGATTCTGTGTCAGAAACAGTATCACTCCGATTTTCATCGAGTTTTACTTTCCTCCCACTAACCACTGTATTAAGGAATTCATTCTCAAGGAAAACCGCATGTAGAGCAACAAATACTTTGTTCTCTTGTGGGTTGTAAAAGTAATATACTTTGGTTTCCCTAGGATAACCTACAAATAAGCATTTATCCGATTTGGGTTCTAGTTTGGTACCTTCCAAATGTTTAACGTATGCCCAGCATCCCCAAATCTTCAGGAATGAGAAATCCGATTTCTTTCCTGTCCATATCTCATATGGAGTCTGTTGAACAGACTTTGACGGAACCTTATTCAAAATAAGTATTGCACTGTTCAATGCATATCCCCAGAAGGAAATAGGTAGCTCTGTGCGACTCATAATTGACCTTACCATATCCAATAAAGTTCGGTTTCTCCTTTCGGACACACCATTTAACTAAGGTGTTCCGGGAGGAGTCCACTGTGAAAGAATACCATACTCTTTCAAGTAATCAAGAAACTCATTGCTAAAGTTTCATCTTTATTACTTAGTTTAAGCCTTTTGTTTGTTATATTATATGTTTGAGATTTATTTATATTCAAAATATAAAGATCATTATTAGCATCAGCAGAACATATCTCAAAATCATCTTTATAAACAAAACACGCAGTGTTTCGGAATACAAAAGTGTACCTGTAGGCATTGCATTTTTGCATATCAGCCCGACGATGAGTCTTGTATGGAGACAACTACTTCTTTAGTCATGAAAGTCGCGGGAAACGAACGTTGGAAGGGTAAAGTTGGAAAATAGAATTTTGTTGGATTTTATCTGAGTTGTTTAGCTTCGGCTGCTTGTTGGACTTCCGTTTCAAAGCTTATCTTAGGCCCAAGACCCCACAAACCATTTACCAAACAAAAAACCAAACCCAAAATACCCAAGCCCACCAAGTCAAACCAAGTCCACGCCCAAGGAGGGGTGATTCACGCCCAAATGCCCTTTATTTAGGTAAATGCATATTTATCACATGCTAAAATCTTGTAAAATCCTTACCTAAATAAAAGAAATCAAATCAAATCCCTACAAATCAAATCCAATCACAAATCCAAATTAGGAGATCCATTCCTGTTAGACACCAATTAGGAGATTCTTTCCTATTCAAATTAGGAAAGTCTTCTCTCTTTGCCTATAAAAAGAGGACTTCACCCCCCATTCACAACCCTAGCTCACATATCCCTCTCAAGCACGTCCAAGCACTCTGTGAAGCCTTCATCACACGCCCAAAGCCCTCCTTAAAGCCTCCATTGCCGCAACACTAAACATAGACATCCCCATTGCCGCATCTCCTCTCCTTCCCCAACCCCCACACACAGCCCTCAATTACCAAATTCCAGCCATCATTCACAACCCTAAAACACCTTAAAATAAACCTCATTCACAGGCTTAAAGTCGTGCAAAACATCCCCCAAAAGCAGCCCCAATTGTGCGCCCAAGTCAGCCCTGAAAACGGCTTCACTACACTAGTGGACTGCCGAGTTTAGCTTACTGTTCTGGTCAGTATTTGCTGCGACTTTAGCCCACAAAACAGTCCTAAAATCACCTAAACACCATCCCAAAAACCTCCATAAATTTTTCCTAAAAAATCTTTACAAACGCACCCCCCTAAGCCTTCAAAATCACCCAAAACAATCCACTAAATCACCAAAACAGTGACCTGTAAGACAGCAGCAAAACGGACTTAAAACAGCAGCCCAAGCATCAAAACAATGAGGAATAACATTAAGCAAACAAATCGAAAAAGTATCGGATCATTCGCCCTTCCAACGGACGTGTAACGCCATTTCTCGAGACGACAAAAGAGGTTAGACCTGAGGGCACCCCTTCTTTTATATTCTTTCATTTTATTTTATTTATTTTGAAATATTATCGCATGAGAGTCGTTTGAGGCATGATTTGATTGTTGGATGAGCGGGATATGTGTTCCCTTTTGTGGTACATCGGATGGAAACCCGGACGTAAATTCCATAGCCGATTCCGAATGGACGGTAGTATGGTCTGCACTCGGGATACAATGCCACATACCACTTAAGATACATGTATCTCGTCTCATCCAAATTTCTATTCGAGCATGTTATAGTCCTTAGGTTATTCGTTTATTATTTTAAGCATGTTTTAATTTAGTTTTGTTATTTAATTTTAAAGTATGATTATGTTCTTTCTATGCATGATATTTAGTTTAGTTTATATTCATGTTTAAGTAATTATTTGTTTACGTTGGTTTGATGGCTTAATATGTTCAATGTGTGATATTGCGTGTTTATTGTTTAAAGACTTACTTTCGAGCATGCAAACTTAGATTAGGAGTTAGTTAGACGGAAGTATATTAGATCTAGGTGACCTTTGAACATGATTATTAAGTAGATGTGGTCAATTTATTGCATAAATTATATCATCATAATGACATAAGTAAGGGACCATTCCAAACCCAACGGTTTGAGGTCTTCCCTTGCGAGGGGTGAGTGCGGCCTTACACCTTTGTCCCGGTTCACACCGGGTGGCGACTCTATTATTCTCTGGTTTAGTTCCCCGTGGACTATTCGGTTCTCTCAACTAGGCCCTAAGTCTAGAACAGCATGCGTCGCCCAAGTTCTGTGTCCTACAGTCTGGCGACTCCACTGGGGATAGAGAATCGGCCTCGAAATCATGTCTTGTGTTGTGTATAATTTATGTATTAGTTGACCGTGTCTGTAGTGGGTTGAGGGGGTTAATCAAAGGCTTAGTTAAAGCTAGGTGATGGTTGGGTGTCTTCCTTCATTCACTACCTTTCGAGGAAAAGCTGTGAAGGCACCTAAATGATCATTACCCGTAGCTTGTTGTGATAGACTAGTTTGGAGGACTCGTTGTTTATTCCTGTCACCAAGCGATAAGAGCCTAAGAGGTTAGGGTACTTAAGAGAGCCTCGCTCCACCCTCCCTCTGAGGAATCTACAACGGGAAGTCCATTCGACAGTCAGTCACACACCATAACGCGTTGGAATGTACCGTAAGGTATAAAAAAGGTGCGCTCACTTGGTCGTTTAAACTCTTGAGTGGGGAGTCCTAGTCCTGAGAAAACCTTCGTCAGCGAGAGCCTTTTTCCACGCCCCGTGAACCCACTCATGAACTTTAGCCATAAAGAACCAGTAGAAGTTATTTGTTATTAAGGTGTTGGACCGCCGTCATTTGGATCCAGTTTGACCTTTTGTCAAAAGATGAGAACTTGTTGGGCCATTTAAACCGCGACGAGTTCATGTCCTTTGATAGTTGGTCCAAAAGCTTCTAAAATACCAGTGGGCCATTTTATGAATGGGCCTCTTATCATTTGAAGTCATTTAGCCATATCACCGCAAAGTGTAAACCTGTTGGGCCTTTTCAACTGGGACAAGTTTACACCACGCGATGGTGTGATTGAATACCTTAAGATGATAATAGGCCAAGTAGTTCAAAGTTTCCTTTTTTTATAATTTTATATATTACATGCATCGCACACATATACACTGACACGTGGCCTTAAAAGAGGCAACATAGATTCCCGTTGGGTTAGAGAAGATGGGAGATTAGTCAAAAGACCTTCAGCGAATATGAGTGAATCCGTCAACGAGGGATCTAGAATGCATCAGATGGAAGCTAACTTCACCAAGATGACTGAACAACTGTAAGCTCTGACTGCTGCCATGTCTAATATGGCTGTGCCCCGCGCTGCGGAAGGATCTGAAAATGAGAGACGGGAGAGCCCTCCAGATGGATTGAATGATGATGCTCCGGTATTTTATGATGATCTGGCTGACTATGCCACTGGTAGGATAGCGGGACTCAGGTTAAAATGCAAAGGCTCTGTGATCAGATGGAGTCTGTCACCCGTAAGCTGAAGGGGAAACATGAGGACCTACTGGATTATGATTCAATGACCTTTGAGGAACAGCTGCCAGTGCAGTTTAAAATGTCTGACATTGCCAAGTTTAATGGGAATGGGGACCCGAGGGTCCATTTGCGGCAATATGTCTCAGTGATGAGTTCAATTGGCCTATCTCAGCGCCAAGTCCAGAAGATGTTCGGGATGTCACTCGATGGGGCACCTGTGGTTTGGTATCATAGCCTTGAGAAGAAGGTTAACGAAGATTGGAGGGAGTTGGCTGATGCCTTCTTGAAGTAGTATGTTACCGACTTAGAGATCGACTTGTCACTCTGCGACTTGGAGAATGCTAAGCAAAAGCCTGAAGAGAGCTTTAAGGAGTATGTTGACCATTAGAGAAGCCATCTCTTAAAGATGCAGACCAGGCCTTCCGAGAAGGATCTGATTAAGATGATCATCAAGGGGACAAAGCCCTCGATCTATGGTAAACTGAGGAGAATGACTTCGATGATTGCCAATTTCCGACAGTTGAGGGAACTGTCATGGACATTGGAGAAGAGGAAGCCGAGAACCGGAAGTTTTGCGGACAGAATAGAAGAAATTTTGGGGGACATCCTGAGACCAAGCCCGCTATTGCCGAGGTACTGCCATCAAGAATAGGCGCTTTTCTAACCTGGGCAGACCCTTGTCCAAAATACTTGAGAAGTTAACCAGGCAAGGACTCTTAAAACCTTTGGAGTCAAGACCACTCCCAAATCCTCCCCCGCCAAACCTCAATATAAACCGCTACTGCCACTTCCACCAGCAACCCGGGCATGACACCGATAGTTGTATCCGTCTCCTCCATAAGATCCAAGACTTAATTGACTCCCATAAGATCCCTGATCCTGAAAAAGAACAGCCAAACACAGACCATAACCCTTTACCTAATTATCACTCCGTCCCGCCACCCACCTATATGATTAACTCCGGCCTACCTGAAAGCTTCTTCCTCCAAGCTCTCAACCATCCAGCTTCTGTCACAGGGATAGGGAATGACAACGGTAAAGAACCATAGGCCGAAGAAGAAGGCTATGCTTCGAATAATGAAACTGTTCTTTCTGGTTTATTTCCTGCATTTTTAATAAAGACATTGACTTCGTCTATCTGTTTGAGTATTTTTCTGAATGATAATAAAGACATTCATTTCGTTTACTTTCCTGAATCTCTTCCTTTCAACCTACAACATGAGCATATTTGACAAAAGCATTCAACCCCGGTACTTTGATACTTAGCGATGTTTAGAACACAGGGAATCCTCGAAAGAAGCAAGCAGAAAAGATAAGATAGTCATGTAGAAATTGAGAAATGGAGCAGTGAGACTGTCACCGAGCCGATCAATGTTGATAGATTGAAACTGTACTTTGCCTGAGAAGACTGAGTAGTCATCTGCAGAAGACCTAACCCGACGGGATAAGGAAACGCATACATGCATACACGTAACATATTTTGCATCTTTTTTGTGTTTGCTTTTGTTTTGTGTTCACAGCTGTCGAAGACAGAAAATAAAAAATGGTAAAGACAAGCCAATCAGAAACAGCAAAAGCACAGTATCAGATTCGAGTAGTAATCTGAGGGTTGAGGCCCATATGAGTTTGAGTTTCGGGCATGAATCTCAGGGGGGAAGCCCACATTATCAGCAGCAGAAAGGAAGAAATCTTTTGAGTGAAAAAAAAAAGAAAAAGAGAAAATCTTTAGTAGGTAAACATATGTCCGGTGATGACATTGTGTGCTGTAGATAGAAGTCTTAGAAACGAGAAGTGCGAGATGCACTCTTATCTGGTATTCGGAATGGATTAATCTCGGCTAGACTCATAAAGCACTTGATAAAGGTATCTCAACAGTAGAAGCCTAGCGGTTGATGAGATGACTAGTTAAAGATATGGCGGATCGGTGAATGACCATTTGCCTGGATGTCCACACTGATTTGCCTTTGATACGATGCATGATATGGTTGGAAAATAAAGAAAGAAAAGTCTCTGCAATGAAAAGAAAATAGACCGCCTATAACCAATAAGCGTGAAGCTACCATGGGCGAGTATTAGGACCACCATGAGGAGAAATGCTACCTTAAAGGGTAGGTGTGTCAAGGAAAAAAAAAGAGAAAGAGATGAAAGAAAAAAAAAAAAGAGAGAAAGAAAAAGAGAGGTCCAAAATGAAAAGAAAGAGATGATGCAATAAAAGAAGACCATATCATGTTGAGTATGCTACAGTAATCACAGAATGTGACCCAGACATCCAGATTGGTTAGACCCATTGGTCCGATTCTCCGAAGCGAAATCATCAAGTTGGCTGACTTAAGGAATAAACTGCGAAAGAGCCTTAGCACACACACACACTATGAGTCTAATTCAGATCACCCATTCAGACGATTGGATTTGAGTATGTCGAGTAATTTGAAGATTCTTTGGCTTTGACACGAAGCACCCATTGAGGACAAAAATATGTTTAGCTATCAAGATTATCTCGAAGAGATGCACTACAAGGTGTTGAAAGAGAGTATCAAACTTGCCGGGTACGACATTCTGGGGGCGAGGCCCACATCGGTTCAGTATGAGCTCTGTCGGGTATGGCATTCTGGGGGCGAGGCCCACATTGGTTCAATATCAATTCTGTCGGGTATGGCATTCTGGGGGCGAAGCCCATATCAATTCAGTATCAGTTTCTGCCGGGTATGGCATTTTGGGGGCGAGGCCCATATCAATATTAGTTCAGTTCAGCCAGGTACAGCACTCCGGGTATGGAGAATCAGATTAGCGGGGTACGGCACTCCGGGTATGGAGATATCACTGCGACACCCTAGGTAAAAGGTTAGCATTCAGACATTTGTGGCTCTCTAGGTACGGAGACGTCACTACGACACCCTAGGTACGGGGTTAGCATTCAGACCATAGCGACGCCCTAGGTACGGGGTTAGCACGCCAAGTACGGCATGTGGACTATTCAGACATTTGTGGCTCTCTAGGTACGGAGACGTCACTGCGACAACCTAGGTACGAGGTTAGCACGCTAGGAACGACATGTGAATTATGTGGACTACCGTGGACTATGTGGACTACCGTGGACTATTGTGGAGTATGTGGATTATGTGGACTACAGTGGACTATCATGGATTATGTGGACTACCGAGGACTATCGAGGACTACCGTGGACTACCGTGGATTATGTGGACTACCGAGGACTACCGTGGACTACAGAGGACTACCGTGGACTATCGTGAAGTGTCATGGACTACCGTAAAGTGTTGTGGACAACCGAGGACTACCATGGACTATCGTGAAGTGTCGTGGACTACCGTGAAGTGTTGTGGACTACCGTGGACTACCGTGGACTATCGTGAAGTGTCGTGGACTATCGTGAAGTGTTGTGGACTACCGAGGACTACCGTGGACTATCGTGAAGTGTTGTGGACTACCGTGAAGTGTTGTGGACTACCGTGGACTACCGTGGACTATTGTGAAGTGTCGTGGACTATCGTGAAGTGTTGTGGACTACCGAGGACTACCGTGGACTATCGTGAAGTGTCGTGGACTACCGTGAAGTGTTGTGGACTACCGAGGACTACCGTGGACTATCGTGAAGTGTCGTGGACTACCGTGGACTACAGTGAAGTGTTGAGGACTACCGTGGACTACCGTGGACTATCGTGAAGTGTCGTGGACCACCGTGGACTACCATGAAGTGTTGTGGACTACCGAGGACTACCGAGGACTATCGTGGATTATGTGGAGTACCGTGGACTATCATGAAGCGTTGTGGACTACCGTGGATTATGTGGACTACCGAGGACTACCGTGGACTATCGTGAGGTGTTGTGGACTACCGTGGACTACCGTGGACTATCGTGGATTATGTGGACTACCGAGGATTATGTGGACTAACATGGACCATAAGGACAATTGTGGAGTATTGTGGACTATTGAGGACTATTGTGGACTACCACGAAACCCTAGGTACGGGGTTTAGCATGCCAAGAATGGCACATAATCAAATTTAGTTCAGAGCAACAGACAAGTCAAGTGGCAGCTGGCGAGCCAGGTAAGTAAAAATGCATTGCACGTACTTTGATAGGATTGTCATTGTCACACACTGCAAAAGTCCCATCAAAGTGGGGGCGACTGTAGGCATTGCATTTTTGCATATCAGCCCGATGATGAGTCTCGTATGGAGACAACTACTTCTTTAGTCATGAAAGTTGCGGGAAACGAACATTGGAAGGGTAAAGTTGGAAAATAGAATTTTGTTGGATTTTATCTGAGTTGTTTAGCTTCGGCTGCTTGTTGGACTTCCGTTTCAAAGCTTATCTTAGGCCCAAGACCCCGCAAACCATTTAGCAAACAAAAAACCAAACCCAAAATACCCAAGCCCACCAAGTCCACGCCCAATGAGGGGTGATTCACGCCCAAATGCCCTTTATTTAGGTAAATGCATATTTATCACATGCTAAAATCTTGTAAAATCCTTCCTAAATAAAAGAAATCAAATCAAATCCCTACCAAATCAAATCCAATCACAAATCCAAATTAGGAGATCCATTCCTTGTTAGACACCAATTAGGAGATTCTTTCCTATTCAAATTAGGAAATTCTTCTCTCTTTGCCTATAAAAAGAGGCCTTCACCCCCCATTCACAACCCTAGCTCACATATCCCCCTCAAGCATGTCCAAGAACTTTGTGAAGCCTTCATCACACGCCTAAAGCCCTCCTTAAAGCCTCCATTGTCGTAACACTAAACCTAGACATCCTCATTGCCGCATCTCCTCTCCTTCACCAACCCCCACACACAGCCCTCCATTGCTGAATTCCAGCCATCATTCACAGCCCTAAAACACCTTAAAATAAACCTCATTCACAGCCTTAAAGTCGTGTAAAACATCCCCCAAAAGCAGCCCCAATTGTGCGCCCAAGTCAGCCTTGAAAACGGCTTCACTGTACTAGTGGACTGCTGAGTTTAGCTTACTGTTCTGGTCAGTATTTTCTGCGACTTTAGCCCACAAAACAGTCCTAAAATCACATAAACACCATCCCAAAAACCTCCATAAAGTTTCCCTAAAAAATCCTTACAAACGCACCCCCATAAGCCTTCAAAATCACCCAAAACAGTCCACTAAATCACCAAAACAGTGACCTGAAATACAGTAGCAAAACGGACTTAAAACAGCAATCCAAGCATCAAAACAACGAGGAAAAACATTAAGCAAACAAATCAGAAAAGTATCGGATCATTCGCCCTTCCAACGGACGTGTAACGCCATTTCTCGAGACGACAAAAGAGGTTAGACCTGAGGGCACCCCTTCTTTTATATTCTTTCATTTTATTTTATTTATTTTGAAATATTATCGCATGAGAGTCGTTTGAGGCATGATTTGATTGTTGGATGAGCGGGATATGTGTTCCCTTTTGTGGTATATCGGATGGAAACCCGGACGTAAATTCCATAGCCGATTCCGAATGGACGGTAGTATGGTCTGCACTCGGGATTCAATGCCACGTACCACTTAAGATACATGTATCTCGTCTCATCCAAATTTGTATTCGAGCAAGTTATAGTCCTTAGGTTATTCGTTTATTATTTTAAGCATGCTTTAATTTAGTTTTGTTATTTAATTTTAAATTATGATTATGTTCTTTCTATGCATGATATTTAGTTTAGTTTATATTCATGTTTAAGTAATTATTTGTTTACATTGGTTTGATGGCTTAATATGTTCAATGTGTGATATTGCGTGTTTATTGTTTAAAGACTTACTTTCGAGCATGCAAACTTATATTAGGAGTTAGTTAGACGGAAGCATGTGGTCGATTTATTGCACAAATTATATCATCATAATGACATAAGTAAGGGACCATTTTGAACCCAACGGTTTGAGGTCTTCCCTTGCGAGGGGTGAGTGCGGCCGTAAACCTTTGTCCCGGTTCACACCGGGTGGCGACTCCATTATTCTCCGGTTTAGTTCCCCGCGGACTATTCCGTACTCTCAACTAGGCCCTTAGTCTAGAACAGCATGCGTCGCCCAAGTTCTGTGTCATACAGTACCCACATTGGAGCAAACAAGATACAGAGATAATGTTCTAGGCAAGAAACTAGGTATATAATAAACGTCTGATAATGAAAGTACATGTATTGAGGGCAGTTCTAAAATGTAGGTCCCAACAGCGAAAACGGCGACCCTAGTCCCATTTCCAACTCAGAGGTCGATCTCTCCTGAAGTCAGTCTCCTACTAATCTGCAGATCCTGTACATCAGTACATATATGAGTATCACATCAGGAATCAAAAATCAAATTCTTAAAAACTAGAAGTAGACATGTTTATCTCAATAACAAACATACCTGAAGCCGGTGCCTTGCCCGCTTTCTTATCCTTCATCTGCACCTTGTACTCACGGCAGTCACGCTTCCAGTGACCCCATTTGCCACACTACAGGCAGACATCTTGGGATTTATCCCTTGCCTTCCCAGAAGTCTTTGACAATTTAGCCTTGTCCTTGTCCTTTTTCTTCTTCTTTATACCTCCAGTCGCCTTGGGCCAAGCCCTTGGAGAGTGAGTTGTTGAAGCGAAATGCACCTCACACTTTTTGCCCTTTAGGAGCTCTTTCTCTGCTTCTTTAAGCATAGCCATCAACTCTCCAAGAGTGTCTTCTTGGTTCAATATGGTATAGTTCATGATGAACCCGCTCCAGTTGTCAGAAAGAGACAGTCAGATCAAATCTATAGAAGCCTCAGCCTCGAAGACTATGTCTATTTTTCCCAACTGTTAGATGTCAGCTATCATCTGTGATATATGATGTTCAACAGATGTACCCTCAGACATGCGAGAGCGAAAGTGCTTCTTCTGCAACTCATAATTCTACGACCTAAGGTTAGATCGGTGAAGGTCCTTCAATTTCAAAATCATCTCATAGGGATCCAATCCCTTGTTCTGACGACGAAACTGCGGGTCATTGCAGCAAGAATGATGGATTGAGCAGTTGAGTTTTCATCAATATGAGTCTTCCAAAACTCAAGCTCAAGCGGCTGCTCATTTCCGGGCTTCGGCCCAAGAGGTCTCTCTATCGTATAGAGCATTATCTCAGCCGCAGGACAATCTGGAGGTTCATATCCCAGTCAGGAAAGTTCGAACCATTAAAGACATTGTCGCCTATGATAATGTCCTTAACTCCGATCTTTCCAGCCATCTTAATTACAATATTCAAACTATTCAATTAACCATATTTGGGTACAGTCTAACTGTTACAAAAAAATAATAGAGTATTAGTCCAACTAATAATATATAAAATGACGAAATAATTTGAAAGCGTGTTATGCCAAGTATTTGAACATAATTGCAAATTCAATATTGGCCTCCCACTATTTTTCGGCGAGCCTATAACCCTCTATTGAGTACTCGGGAAACCTAGTTTCCTAGTGGGCTATGATCCCGTTAAATAACACACAACCTTGACTTTGGCCAACAAGCTGTATGATATTTAACTAGGTAGATCTCTAAGATTAATTGGATCTCATCCAATTCCTAGATCCGGTAGGTAGACCTCCAAGTCCGAAACATATATACAATATATATGCCAATATATCCAATATATTTGCCTAACCTTTTTCCTCTGAATCAACTAAGCCTTGGTTTTGGCTCAACAAGCTTAATAATTCCAGTTAAAAGGGACCCATTGACTTTGGAAAGCTTTGTAATCCATGTCAATGGAAAAGAAGTGATCTTGACTTTGGCCAACAAATCATAACTTGCCCAAGGCATGCGATATGGAACAAAGCCTTCATGATTCAAAAACATCCTTGATGGACAAAGGTCGACCAACAAACTAATGCCAAACTTGGATCTTGAGAATGAATCACTCAATGGAAAGAAAACACTTAATATTTATTGAGGGTTTTTCGCATAATTGGCAACCAATTAATTATCTTTGATTAGGTCTCATCATACACCCTTAAGCATGGATTCTAAAAGCATAATAATGCGCGACAAATAAATTAATAATGATATGCGGATGTATATCTCACAAATTGTTCCTAGAAAAATCACTACATTTCCTCTCCCCGGTTAGCACTATTCTAACTTCTACCCAATTACATTGAGGTGAATGGTGAGAAGAGAATTACAAAGAATAAGGAGATAATAGGCTGGACACGCAGGTACAATTAATAAATTCTAAAATTATAATAATTTCCACAATTACCCTCACCCTCCTAATATCCATCTGATATACATTATTCATACAACACATTCATGTATTCACACAAAGCATGTTATTAAATCATTCTAATCCAATTAATTAATCTTTGAATTAATGACCATTCATTGTTCAAACAGCGATTTGATTTGCAAGAGTCTAACTCATTTAAGAATAAATACTTAAAATACGTATTCTTGAATTATATCAAACTACAACTTTAAATCCAATTTATTTGTATTCAATACTAATTCCAATCTAATTCTAAATTAAACACTTACACTTATTTATGTGCCTTAAAGACTTGGATTCCAAATCCAATCTTAATAGGTCTCAAAGGCCCAATAACATCCAATGTCATTTTAATTAAAGTCCAATGGGCTTTTACTTGATTCTTAAGGCATGACCTTTGGCCATAATGGATCAAATCCAAAATGCCAAGGCCCAATAGGAATCACCATATTGCCAACAAATCAATTTAGGCCCATTAGGCCTAATTAAATTCTTTAAAGGCCCAAGTGATATATTTGGACTTTATGGAATTGGTTTTAGGCCCAATTGTATCCAATCCAAATGTCCAAAACCAAACTTGGTCTAACCAAGCCCATTAAGCTCAAATACACATTTTTAGCCCAATTAAAAATTAAAGGCTAATTATTATAATTTCAATATTCTAACTATCATAATTATTATAATTAAAGTGTATTAGCATCATTAATTAATTAAGCTAATATTTCCAAAACACCAAATAAACTAATTAATCATGTTTTAATAAATCAAATTATGTTCAACACAAATTGAAGCAGAACATCTCATTTCATGCTTATCATGCTCATTAAATTAACATAATCTTTATCGATTTTGATTACAATCTAATCAAACCAACAATCAACATTTATATCATGCATTAAACACATCCAATGTTGTAAAATCAAAAAATTCAATGCACAGTCTACTGTGTAAGGGTTCAGCCAAGGTAAGTATATTTGGGATTTTTTATCTAATCAATTTATCTCAAATCTAATTATGCATAACTCTAAGTTAACATAATCTAAGCATACTCAAACAATCAATTTGTAGAAATCATGCTCAAAACATAAAAACCCCAAGTTAAAGTCTCATGGACCCTAAAAAATTCATGCTTAAAATTGACTCATGATACCATTGTTAGTATTCCTAGAACATGCCAAGGATCTATTAAGCATGATTATGTGTGAAAAAGATCATTAAAATGTGCGGAAAGACTTAGAATGATCGAATTTGAATTTCAAAATTTGTGTTGTGTTCTTGAAGCTCCAAGCTTTAAGTGTTGATTCCAACCCTTGAGTGAGTTTCCCTATCACCTTAGTAAACTCCTTGAAGTGCTAGCTTGATTAATTGTGCAACAAAATCAAAGAAGAGAGGAGAGCACATTCACACCCAAAGCTAGGGTTTTATGATATTATTTTGCTTGTATCTTGTTGGAAGAGAGAAACATTTGGTTTTGAAAAAGGGTTTTTACCTTTTTCACCTAAAACCAAGTGGTTGGGGTTTTAGTATATGTAATCATATTATCACGTACTAGCATTTACAAAAGGTTCTTCTTATGCAAACATATAATTCATACCGATATCAATCATAAATACATATAAATATGATAATACTATCGTGTATAATGTCAGCTACATGCATCTCAAATGATTTCTAGAATGTATAATCTATATACCTATCTTGTGAATTATACTCTACTCAATATGTCACACTTTTATAAACTATTACTTTAAAACCCTTCTGAAAAACTTACATATGAGTGTACTAATGCTTTCAAACATAATATCATCTATATACATTTTCAAATGATAACCAAAATGTATGATTTATATGCATGCTTGTAAACTACTTTCTACTTTAACATGTCATACTATTTAGAAGATACTTTCTGAAAACTTTTTTTTAAAATCTTTTTTTCCTTCTGAAAATTCTTTTTTGAAACTCTGATTGAAAGTCTCTTGATAAAACTTATCTTTTTGAAAACATGCTTTAATTCTATGATTTCTGGAAACTGTTTCTAAAATTTATTTTCTGAGAACTGTTTACTAATCTGACTTTTGAAAACTACGTACTGATGATCTGAAAACTGTGTACTGAAAAACTGAAAACTGCTCTACGTCCAGGAAACCAACTCAACTGGACGTGTCCGGGAATACTCAACCGAGTATCTGAAACTAATGGTACTCGATGTCCAGGACAATGACTTAACTGGACATCCCTCTACTCCCAGGACAATGACTCAACTATGTGTGCTCTATGCCCAGGAAACCGACTCAACTGGGCATCTCTAAAACTGGTGGTGCCCTACGTCCAAGACAATGACTCAACTGGACGTGAGCTCTACACCCATGACAATGACTCAACTGGGTGTAGCCACCACTAGAAATGGGGATGCAGATCTATGCTACCGCCCAAGCTCTGAAACTAGGTACACGATCCTAAGCCGTCATCCTATCCTTGAACTAGCCATGTGCATAGGCTCCTATGAATCCGTCAATTCCATCTCTGTATAAGTTACATAATGGGGTGATTTTTTTACCTCATGCTCCGAAAATCATAAAATCATATTTGGTATCTTAAAATTGTAAAAATATTTTCTGAAATACATTTCTTTCAAAAATATTTGAAACTATTCTTTAAAACACTTTTGATTTCAAAAACATTCTTAGCTTTAACTCTACTTCTGAAAATCATAACATAGAAATATACATATGCATTTCTTATACTTTCTGTACTTTATTATATACTTATCTTGTATTATCATACATGTAAATGCATTCTTCATGCATTCTTATGATACATTGGAATCATTCATTTACATGCACACTCTATACATACACAAAACTGATCTTTATATAGTCATATCTATATATGCTTGCATACATATATATGTCAACATGCTCAAGTTAACATGTATTAATACTTCTATAACTTACCACTATAAACGTTAATCACTGACTTCAAATTTATGCGTATTCACTTACTTTCTTATTGTTATACCTGTTAGCGCATATGTTCAATTCTGAATTTCAATTCTATATCAATCTATACTGCTCAATCAAAAATCTACTACTATATCAATTTTCGCCATATTCAAACTCAAATTCTTAGTTAACATGTTTATCATACTCAAAGCTTATTCATTCAAGAACTAACCAAGTAGATTCATTTGACAATTTTAACATATTTTTGTAAATTAACAACTCAATAAAAGCAATGATCTAGTTACTTCTTTGTAAAACCAATAAACTCAATAATTACTTTAAAGTGGAAGCAACCTACTATGAGAGTCGACATAACAGGATTTTATTATTACTTTACCATTTATTCGACTTTAATAATACATTAAGCTTTTGAACAACCATCTAATTAATTTACTGGCCATTTACTCTGAATTGTGAAACCTATAGCCTAAGTGACCTAATTATAAAATAATTTCAATTGAGTTGAATCCTCCAGGTTCATTATTATGAATACAACATATAAACGAGCTACTTTATCAATCGTGAACAGAGTACTTCCCTTAAACAAATTTTCCCCTTGACCGAGACTAAGAACCCTTATCCTATCCATTATTATTATCATATTTTTCTTTTTCTGCAGTGTTAAGCAAACAAACCCAAATTCACCATTCATACATTAGTTATTCTCAAAACAAAATAAAGAAAATTGAAGCTGTTTATTAAATCATTCATCCTAAAACCTAAATAACCAATTCAATCATGCCCAAGGAAATCATAACCATAGTATACTTACAATTTCACTCTTAACTAAAATTGAAATCCAATTGTAGATTCTCTCTTCTTCTTCCTTCAGGTTTTTTTCTTTATTTTTTCCTCTCTTTTTTTTCTCAGTTTCCATCCTTCTCTCCCCCTCTCGGTCATTTTCTAGTTTTTCTTTTTATTTCTCTTCTCTCTTCTCGATTTCCCTGTTCTCTTTTTTCTTCTCAGCCATTTTCTCTCTTTCTGTCTGATCCTTTCTTCTCTACTTTCTTCTCGGCCATTCTCTTTCAGGCTGCCTCCTTTTGATTCTTCTTGGCCTTTCTTATTTCTTCCTTTCGACCTGTGTATTAGAACTGGGTGTGTTTTTAATTAATTAACTATCTGTGTGTATTTTATTAAGTGTAACACGCGTGTGTGTTTAAATAAGTGTGTGGGTGTTTCTAGAACAAGTGTAATTATTAATTTAGATGTGTAAGTATGTTACACGTGTATAGTATGTAGAAATATCTAGGTTTATCTACTCTTGTTTGGCAAATCTCAAATGAATCCTTCAATTTTAATTATTATTGTCTTCTAATTAATTTCTTGGAAAATTTCCAATTAATAATAACAATTGACCTCGCATTCGACGCGACCTTACGCACGAAAATAAAATTTACGCTAATATTCTAAAATAACCGTGGATATTACACACGCTTATCGGTTATAGGTGGTTTAGCTTCTTTTTCCAATTTCTTTTTCAAAAATTTTCTTTTCTTTATTTTCTTTTTCTTTTAACCATACCATACATCATAACATAACATATTAAGAGGTATCTAATCCATAAGGGAGATTGTGGGCTATTAAGTCTAAGGCTAAAACCTAAAATTTCTTCATCAAGTTTATTTTAAATTTACCTCACCAATCTTATTAATGGCCAGTTAACAAGAAGAATTAAGCTTAAGACTTAATAAATAAACCTTTATATTACCCAAAATATAAAATAACCCCTTATAAACTGGTGATATTGGAATTCATCACAACCCCAGATAACGAGTTTAGTTACAACACATATTTAGGACTAGTAAAAGCTTAAATAAAAAAAATGACATAAAGTAAAAGCTTGGAAACTAAAAAGGTAAAATAAACAATAAAGAAAATGATGGGGGTTCGAGGATATACTTTATTACTTCTATTTTAGATATATCCCTTATTATAATATATTAATTTTGCATGACATTATCAACAGACCATAAATGAGGTATCCTAATTAAGTCAAATTTATGATTAATTTCAACCAACCATAAAGGGAGTATTCAATTTAGTCAGGTTAAAATCAATTTTTTAAGTCCAACTGACCATAAAGGCAGTATCCCATTAAGTCAGGTTTTAAATAGTTTATATATTATAATTAAGGGAGATTGATCTAAATATTAGTAATAAAAGCTTTACCTTTAACCCCAGCAGGGGGAGTTACCTCCTCATACTGTAAAGAAAAAATATATTCTAAACTAAAATAAAGAAAGTACTATTGCGTAAAATAAATAAATCAAATACAGAAAGCTATAAATAAACAAACAAGACACAATCTTCTTAGTATTCTTAAGGAAATACCTAGAAGACGGTATGAATTTTCCTTCTGATTTCATCTTCTATTTATAGTTAAAATTCGGCCCTGCTTCACGCGTCGCGATGCGCCAGTGATTCAACGAGATTGTGACACGTGGCATCGGCAGTTGAATTATTAGTTTGGCGTCGCGATGCCGAATGCTTGGTGTATCACGACGCTGACGTCACAATGACATAGAATTCATATATCATTAATTCCTCATTATGCATGAATATGTACATATACATGTATGACATTGTAGGAAAGCATGGCTATGGTAGGAGGAAGTATGAGAAATGCGTATATATATGTGTGTGTGTGTGTGTTAAGATTTTCAGCAGTTGAGCAAATGATAAGAATGTTTTCAAAGATTCAAAATATTTCAAAGAAGAGTTTCAAATGTTTTGAAAGATAATATATTTCAGAAAAATATTTTTACAGTTTTGAGACACCATATATGATTATATGGTTTTCGGGGCATGAGATAAAACCTCATCCCAGTATGTAACTTAAGATACAGTTAGAATTGACGGATTCAGAGACATGTGCACATATAGAGAGTCGAGACGACGGCTTAGGTTCGTGTACCTGGACTCTAGTGGTGGCTAAGTCCAGTTGAGTCATTTTCCTGGATATGGGGCTCTACGTTCAGTTGAGTCATTTTCCTGGGCGTAGGGCACCACCAGTATGGCCATTTGAGTTGTTTTCCTGGGCATATAGCACACCCAGTTGAGTTGTTTTCCTGGGTGGAGAGAGACGTCCAGTTGAGTTGGTTTCCTGAACGTAGAGCTGTTAGTGTTCCTAGAACATGCCAATGATCTATTAAGAAAAAATATGTGTGAATAAGATCATTAAAAGGTGCGGAATGACTTAGATATTAATTTTCTGATTAATTCCAAATTAATCGTTATCTCTCTTTAATTGATATTTTATCCTAGATAAAATATCTCCGAAATTAATCATAGATTAATTTTCTCTCTCTTCTAATTAATCCCAGATTAATTAAAGTGCGAGTCATTCATCATCGGTGAATCTTTGGGAAGCGACCCATGAGATCCCCGGATATGTTGGCTGTAAATTCGGTCGTCGGACAATCCGAACACGTAAGTACCTCGTACTACGTTTATACCGATTTACAAGACAAGGTTGGCCTATAGCAAAGCGCCATGCCTTCCCAATTCTCCGGAAACATCCTTACAGGAATAAAGGATCTGTATCAGGCGTAGTATACATAGTATTGCGTATTCTATCCAGTATCGGATGATCACGTGCTAGGCCTGTGGCTGGAATTGTGTCTGCCTCATACGAAGCACATGTCGGATGTCTGGTGACTAGTCTCTATAATTGGATAAACCTAACCTTGTCATTTTATCCCGATAGCTGCAGCATTTAAGAGAATCAGTTCCTTATCCTACATGACCATCATCTCCACTATGACTGGAGTGATACTTTGGTCTTGACATCACACCCAACACACTACGATTCTCAATATTCGCAGCATTGGCGTACACAGAACTTTTAAAGCTCTGGACGACCGCAACCAAAGTGTATTAATTGTCGCAAGTATTAGCGGTGCAAGTCTCAGGTTAAGACCAAATACACCTACCCTGATTTCGGACTTCCCATAGAACATTATCATACAACTAATGGGATTTCGTGGGGTCTATCCGAAGCGAAGCTGTTTCCGTACCATCGGTAAACACAACCTCCTATCACACTTGCATAAGTATCCAATACATAAATATATGAGAACTATGTCGTTATGCTCCCACAACGCACATAAGTGCAATACTAGTATATTCCGTATTATCGATGTCTAGTCTCGATAATACTACGACTGAGGATATTTAATTATTAAACCTTAGTGGATTGATACTGTCTCATATTTTATAATCTGGAACTAATCATAGGGACTTTTATCATTTCTATATTCAAGTAATCTAATTACAAATGATAAAAGAGCAGTTTCCTTTGTCACATAGTTAATTTGTACAACAAAATCATGTTCTGTATATATTAGTGATGCTATGGGTCATAATTGTCCAAAAATCTCCCACTTGGCCTATAGCCAATCACTCAAGTGTCCTACACCTGAACTGTTGGTTTCTATTAAGGTCCCAAGATCAATAATAAGCATGAAAAATGTGTGAATAACAATCGAGAAGTACGGAATGCTTACATCGATCGGTTGAGCGACGCTTTTGACGAACAAAAATCATTTTCCCCTTGTTAGAAGGTTCAGGCAGTGAGCAGTCCAAGATCACTGTTTTGGCTCGGTTTTGTCCTTCGTCAAGCTCTAAGCTTCGTCGAACGATTCCCGGCTCATGGGTGGACTTCCCTATCACCTTCGCATGACTTCTTAGTGTGCTAGCACCTCCGATTTTGCAACAAAATCATGAAGTCCCTCCTCTAAGTCATGATTTTTCTGGGCAGAAAACAGACCCCACTTGGGCGTGGAAATGAGAGGGAGAAAGAGAGTGAAAGAGTTAGATGAAAAGAGAGAAAGTGTGGTTGTTTCCAAATTTGTGTATCTTATACACACATTTGAATTTCAAATGCATTTGGAATGAATTTGGCTTTACAAAAGTCAAACCATCAAAGCCCACCACCAACATCACTATTCACATCAAGTCACATCCATCAAGTGGTCAAGTCACTCAATCAATCAAGTTGTCAAGTCACATCACTCAAAGTGACAATTGTTTTGACGCTTGAAGTGACTAGCGATTTGACACTCGATGCGACTAATGATTTGATGCTTGATTTGACTTGTGTGCCGTACTCGAATTCGAAATACGAATGCGCTCGCAAAGAATCTCGGGCTCGGGTTCGTTAATTCCAAATTAACGAATTTTCCGTTGCGTCGTAATTAAATCTAATTTAATTAAATAATCATGCCAAGGATAATTATTATTCACGCCACTAACGAATTAATTCTAAAATAATTCATTCACCTGAATTAAAATCTAATTTTAATTCCGCGTCGAAATCCAATTTTGTTTAATATATCGAATATATTAATTTTCTGATTAATTCCAAATTAATCGTTATCTCTCTTTAATTGATATTTTATCCTAGATAAAATATCTCCGAAATTAATCATAGATTACTTTTCTCTCTCTTCTAATTAATCCCAGATTAATTAAAGTGCGAGTCATTCGTCATCGGTGAATCTTTGGGAAGAGACCCATGAGATCCCCGGATATGTTGGCTGTAAATTTGGTCGTCGGACAATCCGAACACGTAAGTACCTTGTACTAAGTTTATACCGATTTACATGACAAGGTTGGCCTCTAGCAAAGCGTCATGCCTTCCCAATTCTCCGAAAACATCCTTACAGGAATAAAGGATCTGTATCAGGCGTAGTATACATAGTATTGCGTATTTCTGTCCAATATCGGATGATCACGTGCTAGGCCTGGGGCTGGAATTGTGCCTGCCCCGTACGAAGCACATGTCGGATGTCTGGTGACTAGTCTCTATAATTGGATAAAACTGACCTTGTCATTTTATCCCGATAGCTGCAGCATTTAAGAGAACCAGTTCCTTATCCTACGTGACCATCATCTCCACTATGACTGAAGTGATACTTTCATCTTGACATCACACCCAACACACTACGATTCTCAATATTTCCAGCAATGGCGTACACAGAACCTGTTAAAGCCCTGGACGACCGCAACCAAAGTGTATTGATTGTCGCAAGTATTAGCGGTGCAAGTCTCAGGTTAAGACCAAATACACCTACCCTGATTTCGGACTTCCCATAGACACATTATCATACAACTAATGGGATTTCGTGGGGTCTATCCGAAGCGAAGCTGTTTCCGTACCATCGGTAAACACAACCTCCTATCACACTTGCATAAGTATCCAATACATAAATATATGAGAACTATGTCGTTATGCTCCCACAACGCACATAAGTGCAATACTAGTATATTCCGCATTATCGATGTCTAGTCTCGATAATACTACGACTGAGGATATTTAATTATTAAACCTTAGTGGATTGATACTGTCTCATATTTTATAATCTGGAACTAATCATAAGGACTTTTATCATTTCTATATTCAAGAAATCTAATTACAAATGATAAAAGAGCAGTTTCCTTTGTCACATAGTTAATTTGTACAACAAAACCATGTTCTGTACAAATAGTGATGCTATGGGTCATAATTGTCCAAAAATCTCCCACTTGGCCTATAGCCAATCACTCAAGTGTCCGACACCTGAACTGTTGGTTTCTATTAAGGTCCCAAGATCAATAATAAGCATGAAAACATGTGTGAATAACAATCGAGAACTTACGGAATGCTTACATTGATCGGTTGAGCGACGCTTTGACGAACAAAAATCATTTTCCCCTTGCTAGAAGGTCACGGCAGTGAGCAGTCCAAGATCACTGTTTTGGCTCGGTTTTGGTCCTTCGTCAAGCTCTAAGCTTCGTCGAACGATTCCCGGCTCATGGGTGGACTTCCCTATCACCTTCGCATGACTTATTAGTGTGCTAGCACCTCCGATTTTGCCACAAAATCATGAAATCCCTCCTCTAAGTCATGATTTATCTGGGCAGAAAACCAGCCCACTTGGGCGTGGAAATGAGAGGGAGAAATAGAGTGAAGAGAGTTAGATGAAAGAGAGAAAGTGTGGTTTGTTTCCAAATTTGTGTATCTTATACACACATTTGAATTTCAAATACATTTGGAATGAATTTGGCTTTACAAAAGTCAAACCATCAAAGCCAACCACCAACATCACTATTCACATCAAGTCACATCCATCAAGTGGTCAAGTCACTCAATCAATCAAGTTGTCAAGTCACATCACTCAAAGTGACAAGTGTTTTGACGCTTGAAGTGACTAGCGATTTGACACTCGATGCGACTAATGATTTGATGCTTGATTTGACTTGTGTGCCGTACTCGAATTCGAAATACGAATGCGCTCGTAAAGAATCTCGGGCTCGGGTTCGTTAATTCCAAATTAACGAATTTTCCATTGCGTCGTAATTAAATCTAATTTAATTAAAAAATCATGCCAAGCATAATTACTGTTCACGTCACCAACGAATTAATTCTAAAATAATTCGTTCACCCGAATTAAAATCTAATTTTAATTCCGCCTAGAAATCTAATTTTGTTTAATATATAGAATATATTAATTTTCTGATTAATTCCAAATTAATCGTTATCTCTCTTTAATTGATATTTTATCCTAGATAAAATATCTCCGAAATTAATCATAGATTAATTTTCTCTCTCTTCTAATTAATCCCAGATTAATTAAAGTGCGAGTCATTCATCATCGGTGAATCTTTGGGAAGCGACACATGAGATCCCCGGATATGTTGGCTGTAAATTCGGTCGTCGGACAATCCGAACACGTAAGTACCTCGTACTACGTTTATACCGATTTACAAGACAAGGTTGGCCTCTAGCAAAGCGTCATGCCTTCCCAATTCTCCGGAAACATCCTTACAGGAATAAAGGATCTGTATCAGGCGTAGTATACATAGTATTGCGTATTTCTATCCAGTATCGGATGATCACGTGCTAGGCCTGTGGCTGGAATTGTGTCTGCCCCGTACGAAGCACATGTCGGATGTCTGGTGACTAGTCTATATAATTGGATAAACCTAACCTTGTCATTTTATCCCGATAACTGCAGCATTTAAGAGAACCAGTTCCTTATCCTACATGACCATCATCTCCACTATGACTGGAGTGATACTTTCGTCTTGACATCACACCCAACACACTACGATTCTCAATATTCCCAGCATTGGCGTACACAGAACCTGTTAAAGCTCTGGACGGCCGCAACCAAAGTGTATTAATTGTCGCAAGTATTAGCGGTGCAAGTCTCAGGTTAAGACCAAATACACCTACCCTGATTTCGGACTTCCCATAGACACATTATCATACAACTAATGGGATTTCGTGGGGTCTATCCGAAGCGAAGCTGTTTCCGTACCATCGGTAAACACAACCTCCTATCACACTTTCATAAGTATCCAATACATAAATATATGAGAACTATGTCGTTATGCTCCCACAACGCACATAAGTGCAATACTAGTATATTCCGCATTATCGATGTCTAGTCTCGATAATACTACGACTGATGATATTTAATTATTAAACCTTAGTGGATTGATACTGTCTCATATTTTATAATCTGGAACTAATCATAATGACTTTTATCATTTCTATATTCAAGTAATCTAATTACAAATGATAAAAGAGCAGTTTCCTTTGTCACATAGTTAATTTGTACAACAAAACCATGTTCTGTACAAATAGTGATGCTATGGGTCATAATTGTCCAAAAATCTCCCACTTGGCCTATAGCCAATCACTCAAGTGTCCTACACCTGAATTGTTGGTTTCTATTAAGGTCCCAAGATCAATAATAAGCATGAAAACATGTGTGAATAACAATCGAGAAGTTACGGAATGCTTACATTGATCGGTTGAGCGACGCTTTGACGAACAAAAATCATTTTCCCCTTGCTAGAAGGTCACGGCAGTGAGCAGTCCAAGATCACTGTTTTGGCTCGGTTTTGGTCCTTCGTCAAGCTCTAAGCTTCGTCGAACGATTCCCGGCTCATGGGTGGACTTCCCTATCACCTTCGCATGACTTATTAGTGTGCTAGCACCTTCGATTTTGCAACAAAATCATGAAATCCCTCCTCTAAGTCATGATTTTTCTGGGCAGAAAACCAGCCCACTTGGGCGTGGAAATGAGAGGGAGAAAGAGAGTGAAGAGAGTTAGATGAAAGAGAGAAAGTGTGGTTTGTTTCCAAATTTGTGTATCTTATACACACATTTGAATTTCAAATACATTTGGAATGAATTTGGCTTTACAAAAGTCAAACCATCAAAGCCAACCACCAACATCACTATTCACATCAAGTCACATCCATCAAGTGGTCAAGTCACTCAATCAATCAAGTTGTCAAGTCACATCACTCAAAGTGACAAGTGTTTTGACGCTTGAAATGACTAGCGATTTGACACTCGATGCGACTAATGATTTGATGCTTGATTTGACTTGTGTGCCGTACTCGAATTCGAAATACGAATGCGCTCGCAAAGAATCTCGGGCTCGGGTTCGTTAATTCCAAATTAACGAATTTTCCGTTGCGTCGTAATTAAATCTAATTAATTAAATAATCATGCCAAGGATAATTATTATTCACGCCACTAACGAATTAATTCTAAAATAATTCATTCACCCAAATTAAAATCTAATTTTAATTCCGCGTCGAAATCCAATTTTGTTTAATATATCGAATATATTAATTTTCTGATTAATTCAAATTAATCGTTATCTCTCTTTAATTGATATTTTATCCTATATAAAATATCTCCGAAATTAATCATAGATTAATTTTCTCTCTTCTAATTAATCCAGATTAATTAAAGTGCGAGTCATTCGTCATCGGTGAATCTTTGGGAAGCGACCCATGAGATCCCCGGATATGTTGGCAGTAAATTCGGTCGTCAGACAATCCGAACACGTTAGTACCTCGTACTACGTTGATACCGATTTACAAGATAAGGTTGGCCTCTAGCAAAGCGTCATGCCTGCCCAATTCTCCGGAAACATCCTTACAGGAATAAGGATCTGTATCAGGCGTAGTATACATAGTATTGCGTATTTCTATCCAGTATCGGATGATCACGTGCTAGGCCTGTGGCTGGAATTGTGTCTGCCCCGTACGAAGCACATGTCGGATGTCTGGTGACTAGTCTATATAATTGGATAAACCTAACCTTGTCATTTTATCCCGATAACTGCAGCATTTAAGAGAACCAGTTCC
The DNA here is from genome assembly GCA_019454045.1 of Zanthoxylum bungeanum. Classification (NCBI taxonomy): domain Eukaryota; kingdom Viridiplantae; phylum Streptophyta; class Magnoliopsida; order Sapindales; family Rutaceae; genus Zanthoxylum; species Zanthoxylum bungeanum. Next base: position 63,008 of record SKCR01039880.1, read on the forward strand.
TTATCCTACATGACCATCATCTCCACTATGACTGGAGTGATACTTTCGTCTTGACATCACACCCAACACACTACGATTCTCAATATTCCCAGCATTGGCGTACACAGAACCTGTTAAAGCTCTGGACGGCCGCAACCAAAGTGTATTAATTGTCGCAAGTATTAGCGGTGCAAGTCTCAGGTTAAGACCAAATACACCTACCCTGATTTCGGACTTCCCATAGACACATTATCATACAACTAATGGGATTTCGTGGGGTCTATCCGAAGCGAAGCTGTTTCCGTACCATCGGTAAACACAACCTCCTATCACACTTTCATAAGTATCCAATACATAAATATATGAGAACTATGTCGTTATGCTCCCACAACGCACATAAGTGCAATACTAGTATATTCCGCATTATCGATGTCTAGTCTCGATAATACTACGACTGATGATATTTAATTATTAAACCTTAGTGGATTGATACTGTCTCATATTTTATAATCTGGAACTAATCATAATGACTTTTATCATTTCTATATTCAAGTAATCTAATTACAAATGATAAAAGAGCAGTTTCCTTTGTCACATAGTTAATTTGTACAACAAAACCATGTTCTGTACAAATAGTGATGCTATGGGTCATAATTGTCCAAAAATCTCCCACTTGGCCTATAGCCAATCACTCAAGTGTCCTACACCTGAATTGTTGGTTTCTATTAAGGTCCCAAGATCAATAATAAGCATGAAAACATGTGTGAATAACAATCGAGAAGTTACGGAATGCTTACATTGATCGGTTGAGCGACGCTTTGACGAACAAAAATCATTTTCCCCTTGCTAGAAGGTCACGGCAGTGAGCAGTCCAAGATCACTGTTTTGGCTCGGTTTTGGTCCTTCGTCAAGCTCTAAGCTTCGTCGAACGATTCCCGGCTCATGGGTGGACTTCCCTATCACCTTCGCATGACTTATTAGTGTGCTAGCACCTTCGATTTTGCAACAAAATCATGAAATCCCTCCTCTAAGTCATGATTTTTCTGGGCAGAAAACCAGCCCACTTGGGCGTGGAAATGAGAGGGAGAAAGAGAGTGAAGAGAGTTAGATGAAAGAGAGAAAGTGTGGTTTGTTTCCAAATTTGTGTATCTTATACACACATTTGAATTTCAAATACATTTGGAATGAATTTGGCTTTACAAAAGTCAAACCATCAAAGCCAACCACCAACATCACTATTCACATCAAGTCACATCCATCAAGTGGTCAAGTCACTCAATCAATCAAGTTGTCAAGTCACATCACTCAAAGTGACAAGTGTTTTGACGCTTGAAATGACTAGCGATTTGACACTCGATGCGACTAATGATTTGATGCTTGATTTGACTTGTGTGCCGTACTCGAATTCGAAATACGAATGCGCTCGCAAAGAATCTCGGGCTCGGGTTCGTTAATTCCAATTAACGAATTTTCCGTTGCGTCGTAATTAAATCTAATTTAATTAAATAATCATGCCAAGGATAATTATTATTCACGCCACTAACGAATTAATTCTAAAATAATTCATTCACCAAATTAAAATCTAATTTTAATTCCGCGTCGAAATCAATTTTGTTTAATATATCGAATATATTAATTTTCTGATTAATTCCAAATTAATCGTTATCTCTCTTTAATTGATATTTTATCCTATATAAAATATCTCCGAAATAATCATAGATTAATTTTCTCTCTTCTAATTAATCCCAGATTAATTAAAGTGCGAGTCATTCGTCATCGGTGAATCTTTGGGAAGCGACCCATGAGATCCCCGGATATGTTGGCAGTAAATTCGGTCGTCAGACAATCCGAACACGTTAGTACCTCGTACTACGTTGATACCGATTTACAAGATAAGGTTGGCCTCTAGCAAAGCGTCATGCCTGCCCAATTCTCCGGAAACATCCTTACAGGAATAAAGGATCTGTATCAGGCGTAGTATACATAGTATTGCGTATTTCTGTCCAGTATCGGATGATCACGTGCTAGGCCTAGGGCTGGAATTGTGTCTGCCCCGTACGAAGCACATGTCGGATGTCTGGTGACTAGTCTCTATAATTGGATAAACCTGACTATTTCATTTTATCCTGATAGCTGCAGTATTTAAGAGAACGAGTTCCTTATCCTACGTGACCATCATCTCCACTATGACTGGAGTGATACTTTCGTCTTGACATCACACCCAACACACTACGATTCTCAATATTCCCAGCATTGGCGTACACAGAACCTGTTAAAGCCCTGGACGACCGCAACCAAAGTGTATTGATTATCGCAAGTATTAGCGGTGTAAGTCTCAGGTTAAGACCAAATACACCTACCCTGATTTCGGACTTCCATAGACACATAGTCATACTACCAATGGAATTCCGAGGGGGTCTATCCAGAGCGAAGCTGTTTCCCGTACCATCGGTGAAACACAACCTCCTACTACACTTGCATGAGTATCCTATACCTAAATATTAGAGAACTCTGTCGTTAAGCCCTCACAACGCGCACAAGTGTAATACTAGTCTTTTACGTATTTATCGATGTCCAATCTCGATAATACTCTGACTAGGGATATTTAATGATTTATCCTTCATGGAATGATACTGTCTCATATCATTCTCAATCCAGGAATAAATCATAAGGACCTCTCATCATTTATACATCTAGGTGATCTAATCAAAAATGATAAGAGTGCAATCTCCTTTGTTACATAGTTAATTTGCACAACAACACCATGATCTATACAAATAGTGACGCTATGGGTCATAATTGTCCAACATGAACTACGTACGGGTCGCTCAAACTTCTATTGAGAAATAGATTTCGTCAGCGGATTTGCAAGGTTATCATCTGATGCGTTTTATTCGATCATCATATCACCACAATTTATGATCTGACGATTCAGATGAAATAGTCGAAGTATATACTTGGATCGTTGATGAGACCGTGATTCTTTAGCCTGTGCTGTAGCTTAGCTCAGCTGCTAACAGAACTATACCTAATCCAATTAGGAATTTTAATAGATCCAAAATTCTTCATTTTTGCTGCCTCAGCTACATCAATGTTCCGCTTTTGTTATTTATTCGGTTAAAGTATCTTGCTTGCAAGATTTCCAGCTCACTGTTCCGCTATTCAAACTATATAGTACCCTTATTGTGACTTAAAGTTGTCTTTGTCGGTTAGAAACTTGCAACGGTGAACTTAGTCACTTCAAGTTCTCCTTCTCCATAACTTAAGAAAACATCCTTAGTTCGTTTAAGATACTTAAGGATGTTCTTAATATCAATCCAGTGACTATCACTTGGATTACCCTTATAGCATCTATATATGCTCAAAGCATATGAGACATCAGGTCACATACATTTCAAAATGTATGAATACTGAGAGAGTGTCAGCACCTTTCTAGATCTATCCCAGTAGATCTTTATTCCTATAATGAAGCCTGCTTCTCCCAGGTATTCCATGGAGAATTTAATGAAAGCCAAGCTTTCACCGATTATATTATTGGGATGTTATTTCCAAGAAATAATATATCATCTTTATATAGGACAATCATTGTCAGTGCGCTCCCACTAACCTTCTTATATACACAAGAATCATCATCATTTTGAATTAAATCATTTACCATTATGATTACATCAAAACGATGGTTCCAAGAATTCAATGTTTACTTCAATCCATAAATGGATTGATTTAACCTGAAAACCTTGTTTGCTTGTTTAGGTACGACAAAACTGTCAGGATGTTGATAAACATCCTCGTAAAGGTTTCCGTTTAAGGAAAGCGGTTTTGGCGTTCAGCTGCCATTTCAACATGAGCAAGCATTATCCAAATAGATTTAATCATTGAAACAAGTGAAAAAGTTTCATCATAGTCGACACTATGTCGTTGACGCTACCATTTCTGTACAAGCCTAGCTGTGTATATTTGTATGTTGCCATCCATGTATGTCTTCCTTGAAGACTCATATAGTACCAATAGGCACAATGCCTTTTGGTACATCAACCAGTATCCAAACTTAGTTGGTATACATGGAATCTATTTCGGTCTTCTTGGCATTTTACCATAAAAGGGAGTTGATAACTTATATCACTTCCTCATACGTAGCCGGTTCGTCTTCCTCAATAAGATTGGTATCTTCATGAGGTGAGATCAGAAACCCATACCTCCCAGGTTGTTTTCTGACTCTCTTCGACTTATGCGGTTCTTGTGTATTCGAAGATTATTGGTACAGTTTCATCCCTGATGAAATGTTGGTGTTCCGTGAGGATTCAGTGCCTGGAACAGTATTACTCTAATTTTCATCGAGTTTTACTTTCCTCTCACTTACCACTGCATATAGGTATTCCTCTTAGGAAAACCGTAAGGAGAGCAACAATTATATTATTCTCTTGTAAGTTGTATAAGTACTATACTTTGGTTTCCTTAGGATAACCAATTACAAATAGGCACTTATCCGATTTGGGTTCTAGTTTGGTATCATCCAAACATTTAGTGTATGCCCAGCATTCCAAAATCTTAAGGAATTTGAAACCCGGTTTCTTTCCTGCTCATATCTATTATGAAGTCTGTCTAATAGATTTTCATGGAACCTTATTCAAAATAAGCATTACACTGTTCAATGTGTATCCTTAGAAGGAAATTGGTAGCTTAGAGGGACTCATCATCAACCTTACTATGTCCAATAAAGTTCGGTCTCATTGTTCGGACACCGTCAAGTTGAGGTGTCCCGGGAGGAGTCCACTTTGAAAGAATACCACACTCTTTCAAGTAATCTTGAAACTCATATATTTAGTATTTTACACTATGGTCCGACCGTAATATTTTAATACTTTTACCAGTCTGTTTTCTTACTTCGTGTTGAACTATTTGAATTACTCAAAAGTTTCTGACTTGTGTTTCATATGATACACATGACCGTAACGCGATGCCACATCCGAAGGTTACGAAGTATTCATATCCACCTCCGGCCTAGCTAGACATGGGCCCACATAAGTCACTATGAACGAGGACTAACAGATCGATGACATTTGTATTTTTACCAAGTAAAATGTATTTTAAGCACTTTGCCTAATAAACTAGATTCGTAGACATCATTTGAATTAAAATCAAATCTGTCCTAGTATCCACTCTTCGAGAGTGTGGATATACGAGTCTTGTTAATGCTGATTATTACGGGGTAAACTAGTAACGCAGCGGAAGCGGCGAAAATCGTATTTTCGGATTTCAAAACTTTTTCTTGGATTAAATAAATAAACACATTTATTTAATTACCCAATATTCAAATTATGAGATAAAATTTCAAATGAATCATATTCAAGTGAAATTACCAAATTACCCTTATATGGTATTTTGTCCATTTTAGTCCGAAATTGGTCCAATCAATTTTGAATGATTCTAAATCATTTCTAAGATGAACTTAGCATGTTCAAAACATCAAAAAACCACCAAAGAAACAAAAAACCCAAAATTAAGAATCTTGGCCGAATGCTTCAAATGAGGGGCATTTGTGCCTTTTGTCATTTCATGCTTCAAAACAATCCAATGTAATCCAATCAACATGAAACTTTGTATGCATCATATACACACCCAAATGCCAACATATCTCAAAAGCCCCAAATTTAGAATAGGTTATGAACCCTAATTTTTCAATTTCACAAATTTGGCAAATTGGGCCATTTACATTAAATCAATTGTTTCAATCATCAATCTTTCATCTAATTCAAGTATCAACAAAATGAAAAAACTCAAGATCAATCTAGGTCATTTAAGAGTGGGTCAACAACTCTAGAATAGCAACATGGTTTCAAAAACCTTAAAAGAATACTTATAACTACAATATTTAAATGTTTTCTTCATCACATGCTCAACACTTTCAAACAAATTCCATCATCAAAAACATAAGAAATAAAGAAAAGAATACTTAAGAACTCAAAAGATGTAGCCTAGATCCTACGGAACAAATTCCTTTCTAATAGTAAGTTTAGAAAACTTACAAAATCCAAGCTTTTCTTTGAGTTTTGCCTTTTCTTCTTCACTTGCTTTCTTTGTTTTCTTTAATGGTGTTTGTTGAAAAGTGTATTAGGTTACCAAACTCAAATGAAATGAAAAAAAAATTATACTTCTGAGAGAAAAGCCCTTGGCCGAATTATCACAAGCAAATTCAACAAATGAATTTCAATTCTCATTTCACAAGAATTTGGTTAAAGTAAATTAAATATCTAAATCTACTTTATAGGATTTTTTTACTTTAATAAAGGCAACTTTAATATTACAAATCAAATATCTAAATATAAGATATTTATATTTTAATTATATAATCATTTAATAATTAAATAATTAATTAAATACAAATATCTCAAATAAATGTATTATATTTACATTAAATATTAAATACATATATTCTTTTATGATATTAGTCAAATATCTCAATTTGACATTTAATTAATGTGTATTTAAAATAATCATGTATTAAATGTAAATACACAATAATCTATTAAATGACTATCTGGTCCCTACACGTGTATTTTGCGTTTAACCTTTAAATGTCCTTATAAACAATCAGTATTGTTTATTAATGTTGCTCTAGTGCTCTACGAGTTTATTTCATTATTGAGACTCTCTAGATTCAGGCATATCCGTCACGAAATCCAATTTCGTGTCCATAATTATCCACCCATAAATTATGACGATCACGGATAAACTGGCTGAATCATACAGGTCGAGGTCATGGCAAATGTTTAATTCCTCCGTCACAGGTATCCGGATTTATCCCAGAGATATAGATGTAAACGTCAAATCTCTATGGGGATTATCCAGTCGACTATTCTATTAGCAATCTCACAATAATGTTTAGAACTAGCTTCTAAACTTTACCACGGGCCCATGGTTTTATCTGATTGCTAATTGTATGGACTACCTATGCTCTGTTACACAGAACTGACGGATCCTATCTTGACACACATAGGACACCTGAGGATCTATCTACACCCAACGAACAGGCGGAGGTCTGATCTTAATAGATCGGTGACGTGACTGCCATCTAAAGTAGAAGATGTCTCATGTGCCCACGATGGCATCTCAAGTCTAAGAATCACAAGTGCTACTCAACCCAAGAAGATTCTTATTGACGTTGGTGTACCATCCATTAAGAATCTTTGGTGAGTCGTTCAGTGTTTATCCGCTATAAACACCTACAGGTCTATACTAGTCTCAAAGACTTTGAGAAACCATTGGAATCATATATTCCAGTATACGACTTGTACCGGTCTCAACGGGTTTACTATACTGACCAAGCAGTGTAAACCTTGACCAGGAACTGTCTGAGAATGACAACGTCATGATACTTGTCAATGTCCGTTGTGACGCTTTTGCAACTGTATCATGACTAATCATTCTAGGGTCATTACGTCTTTACCATATTATAAGATTCATTGTATTAAAGAAACTGCATATATTATTCATAATAATATTGTTTTACAGAAGTATTTATAAGGAAGTACAACCGGGAATTGGCGCGTGTGAGCACCAACCCCAACAAAAACTCCCACTTGCTCTAGTGCCAATAACGATTGTATCTAATACCCATCGACTCCACGTGTTTATCAAACAACTTCGGAGGTATGGCCTTCGTCAGCGGGTCTGCTACATTATCTTCACTCGGTACCTTGCACACGACAATATCCCCTCGCGACATAATCTCTCGAATGATGTGGTACTTGCATTCCACATGCTTCGACTTCTGATGCGCCCTTGGTTCATTTGCTTGTGCAATGGCTCCAGTATTATCACAGTATAACGGAATCGCATTCACGATACTTGGGACAACTCCCAATTATGTGACAAAATTCTTTATCCACACAGCCTCTTTTGCAGCTTCAGAAGCTGCAATATATTCCGCCTCAGTGGTGGAATCAGCTGTAGATCCCTGCTTGGAACTCTTCCAATAAACTGCACCACCGTTAAGGGTAAAGACAAATCCAGATGTAGACTTTCTATCATCGGGATCCGATTGGAAATCGGAGTCTGTATACCCATTAACTTGCAGTTCGCTTCCTCCAAAAATTATTAACTTATCCTTAGTACCTTTAAGATACTTGAGGATATGTTTAATGGCCATCCAATGGTCATTACCCGGATTGGACTGATATCTGCTAGTAACGCTAACAGCGAAACTGATATCAGGTCTAGTACATAACATGGCATACATTATGCTGCCCAAACACGAAGCATAAGGTTGGTTAGACATTCTAACCTTCTCATATTCTGTTTGCGGACTCATCTTCTTTGAAAGATGAATTCATGTCTGAACGGTATGTTTGCTGTCTTACAGTTACCAAAATTATACCGTTCTAAGATCTTATCTATGTACGTTGATTGGATAACCCAATCAGCTTCCTTTGTCTATCTCTATAGAGTTTTATCCCTAAAACATAGGAAGCTTCTCCCAGGTCCTTCATGGAGAAATTCTTACAGAGGTACGCTTTAACGCCTTGTAACATACCTAAATCATTTCCAATGATTAGGATGTCATCAACATATAGGACTAAAAATACGACCATGCTCCCACTGGCCTTCTGATACACACAGGATTCTTCTGAATTCTTGAGAAAACCAGACGATCTAATAATCTCGTCGAATCGAAGATTCCAACTTCGTGAAGCTTGTTTGAGTCCATAAATGGACTTCTTAAGCTTACATACCATGCTCGAGTTTTCGCTGGATGCAAAACCTTCCGGCTGTTCCATATAGATTTCTTCATCAAGAAATCCATTTAGAAAAGCCGTTTTGACATCCATTTGCCAAATCTCGTAGTCATGATACGCAGCTATAGAAAGCAAAATCCGAATAGACTTAAGCATTGCAACGGTGAAAAAGTCTCATCGTAGTCGACGCCAGGTCGCTGCGTGTAACCTTTTGCAACCAGTCGGGCCTTGTAAGTTTCAACCTTACCGTCAGGCCCTCGCTTCCTCTTGTAAACCCATTTACAGCCGATAGGAACAATTCCCTCTAGAAGCGGAACCAAGTCCCAAACTTGATTCTCATGCATTGAGTCTATCTCGGATTTCATGGCACTTTGCCATTTCACGGAGTCGATGTCCAACATCGATTCTCTATAGGTGAAAGGATCTGTCTCTTCTATTAAGAGAACATCCAGACTCTTTTCTTGTATCAAATACAAGCGTTCAGGAGGTCTAGATACCCTTTGCGACCTACGGAGTGTATGTGTTGAAGGTCCTTCATCTACTTGAACTTCAGGTTCCTCCATTGGTTCATTGTTTTCAGGTTGTACTTCGTCAAGCATAACCTGTCTATGATCACCACCTTCTGACAAAAATTCTACTTCTAGAAATTTTGCGAAGCGAGCTACGAATACATTTCGATGCTCGGTATCATAGAACAGATATCCCCTCGTATTCGGAGGATATCCAACAAACCTAAACTTTTGCCCTCGAGGCGAAAGCTTACTTTGCTGAGTCACCCTGACATAGGCAGGACAACCCCAAACCTTAATATAATTAAGATTTGGTCTCCTACCGAACCATATCTCATACGGGTGTCGTAGGAACAGCTTTTGAAGAATCTTATTCAAAAGATGTGCGGCGGTTAAGAGAGAGTAGCCCCATAAATAATAGGGCAAATCTGTGAAACTCAACATTGATCGGACCATATCCAATAAAGTCCGATTTCTCCTCTCAGATACACCATTGTGTTGTGGGGTACCTGGAGGGAGTGTATTGAGCGAGAATCCCATTCTCTTCATATAATCAATGAACTCACCACTCATATATTCGCCACCTCGATCAGATCGAAGGCATTTAATATATTCCCAGTTTGTTTTTCTACTTCATTTCGGAATTCTTTGAACTTTTCAAAAGTTTCCGATTTATGTCGCATCAAATAGACATAACCGTACCGTGATAAATCATCGGTAAAGGTAACGAAGTATGAATAACCACTGTGAGCAGTTTGACTTAGTGGACCACATACATCAGAATGTACGAGTTCCAGTAAGTTTGTGGCTCGGTGTCCAACACCAGAAAATGGAGCTTTAGTCATTTTACCTTGAATACAGGATTCATAGGTTGGAAAGGATTCAATGGTGGAAGGATCTGGTAGTCAAACCATTGTATACCCCTAACCATTTGATTAAGGCGTTTAGCCCCAATATGACCTAGCCGCATATGCCAAGTTCAGTATTATTAATTCAGGTAATCTACGTTTATTAATTCCAGAACTTAATATATCTTTTGATGTTTGCAGTGTATAATGACCATGCATATTTGGACAACAAAGGATCTGAATATTATTTTTATCATATAAATACAAAGAACTATTCTTAATATTAATACAAAGCCTTCTGTATCTAATACATAAAGGGATATAATATTAGCCACACATCCTGGCACAAAATGCCATTCATTTAACAAAAGTGTCCCATTCGGCAATGAGATCTCGCATACTCCCACTGCAACTGCATCCAGTGAGTCTCCACTCCCGAATCGCAACTGCATCACTCCAGGCTTCAGCCTCCTACTTTCCTTCAGCACCTGCAACGAATTGCAAATGTGAATGGGACAAGCAGAATCTAAAATCCAGTTGGATGTAACGGCTTCACAAGCCAAAGATATATCAATAACTGGAAAAATAAAAGTACCTGATGTCGATGCTCTCTCCCTCCTGATCTGGGCAATGTAATCTGGACAGTTCCTCTTCCAGTGCCCGACCTTGCCGCAGTGGTGGCATTTGTCTTCAGAAGCCCTCTTGGGCTTGGCTATCTTTGGCTGCTGTTGAGGACCAACTGCCTTCTTCTTCTTCTTCCCTTTCTTGTTCTTTCCCTTGGACATTCCTGGGAAGAAGCTGAAAGAGAAGTAGATCTAGGAGGGCGTGTCGGTGGTAATCCCTTCTTAAGGTCCTCCTCTGCCGTGAGCACATCCTATGCAGCTCATGGTAGGTGCAGACAGTCCCGTGCATGTTGAAGTACATCAAAAACTGTCGGAATGAAGCTGGCAGAGAACCTAGAATGACACTCCTCCCGAGAATGTCATTCAGGATGAGATTATGTTGCCTCAATTGATCGATCAAATCGATCATTTGAAGAACATGTGGGCTAACACTTTGCCCCTCATCCAGACGCGCATGGAACAGTTCCATGGCGACTTTATGAACAATCACTTGTTCTTGGTTCTCGAACGATTGTCTTAATCGCGTCATCATACTGTAGGAATCAATCATACCATAGTATTGTTGTTTGAGTTTCGGAGAGAGTGAACTGAGGATGTATGATTTAACTCTTAAGTCATCATCCTTCCAAGTTTCAAAAACTCGGCGTTCCTCTTCTGAAGCCTCCTCACCCACTGCAAGGGGCAAAGGGCCTCAAGCACATATCCCAACTTCTCGGAGTCGAGGACAATCCTCAAGTCCATTTCCCAGTCCGTAAAGTTCTCAGCGCCTTTCAGTTTGTTCGCATCTAGCATACGCGCAAACTGGTTTGTGGATTGACCCGCCATCGCAAATCTATCATATAGATCACGAAAAACGGTTAGCAGATTAAAAACAGTTTATATATATCAAAAGCATAAACTAGATCATGGATTTTTAATCTAATATGCCCCTCCCACTAAATCATGCATTACTGTAATCCCAACACAGAATACAAATATTCAATAATTAAATTAAATATAAATAGTGAAAAGTGGACCCCGTGAATATATTTCAGCTCACAGCAGAGGCACGGTCTCGCCTACGTATATTCATCAGGTAGACAACTCACTTGTCAATCACTCAACAGTGACTCCTAAAACACCCGGTCCTGGCCGTTTCTCGTTGTCGCTGCGAAGGCAGGCCCACAAGGAGACGTACCAAGGTTAAACTCGTCAATGATAAACTCAAGTTACTCACGTAATCCTGACAGCTAGGGCACGTTCAGAATTCCGCTTTTACTTGAATTTACCTAGTATCTGATATACGTTCGGTATAAATAAATCTTTATCGGCTACACCCTCACAGCAGAGGCACGGTCTCGGATGTAGTCACAAAGAGATATTCATAAACCGTATTGACGAGACGGACCACATAACATGCATCAAATACATAATTACATTAAAACCTTATTATCAGGGATTTCCGCTAAGTGTCATACACCCTAAATCTAACAGATTCAGTTTCTAATAATAAGCATGCATAAAGTCAAGAAAAGATGATTAAAATAAAGCCAATCATTTTAAACGGCCTAGAATCAGACTCGCTCTGATACCATTTTGAAGGGGTTTTATTACGGGTGAATCCGGTAACGCAGCGGAAACGGCGAAAATCGTATTTTCGGATTTCAAAAATTTTTCTGGATTAATAAATAAACATATTTATTTAATATTCCAATAATCAAATTATGAATAAAATTTCAAATGATCATATTCAAGTGAAATTACCAAATTACCCTTATATGGTATTTTGTCCATTTTAGTCCGAAATTGATCAATCAATTTGAATGATTCTAAATCATTTCTAAGATGAACTTAGCATGTTCAAAACATCAAAACACCAAAAAAACAAAAATCCCAAAATTAAGAATCTTGGCCGAATGCTTCAAATGGGGGGCATTGTGCCTTTGTCATTTCATGCATCAAAACACATCCAAATGTAACCAATCAACATGAAACTTTATATGCATCATATACACACCCAAATGCACAACATATCTCAAAAGCCCCAAATTTAGAATAGGTTATGAACCCTAATTTTTCAATTTCCACAAATTGGGCAAATTGGGCCATTTACATTAAATCAATTGTTTCAATCATCAATCTTTCATCTAATTCAAGTCTCAACACAATGAAACAACTCAAGATCAAATCTAGGTCATTTAAGAGTGGGTCAACAACTCTAGAATAGCAACATGGTTTCAACAACCTTAAAAGAATACTTATAACTACAATAGTTACATGCTTTCTTTATCACACATGCTCAACACTTTCAAACAAATTTCCATCATCAAAAACATAAGAAATAAAGAAAAGAATAACTTAAGAAACTCACAAGATGTAGCCTAGATCCTAAGGAACAAATTCCTTTCTAATAGTAAGTTTAGAAAACTTACAAAATCCAAGCTTTTCTTTGAGTTTTGCCTTTTCTTCTTCACTTGCTTTCTTTGTTTTCTTTAATGGTGTTTATTGTAAAGTGTATTAGGTTACCAAACTCAAATGAAATGAAAACAATTTATACTTGTGAAGAAAAGCCCTTGGCCGAAATTATCACAAGCAAATTCAACAAATTGAATTTCAATTCTCATTTCACAAGAATTTGGTTAAAGTAAATTAAATATCTAAATCTACTTTATAGATATTTATTTACTTTAATAAAGGCAACTTTAATCATTACAAATCAATATCTAAATATAAGATATTTATTTTAATTATATTAATTATTTAACAATTAAATAATTAATTAATTAATTAATACAAATATCTCAAATATATGTATTAATTTTACATTAAATATAAATACATATATTCTTTTATGATATTAGTCAAATATCTCAATTTGACATTTAATTAATGTGTATTTAAAATAATCATGTATTAAATGTAAATACACAATAATCTAGTAAATGACTATCGGGTCCCTACACGTGTATTTTGCGTTTAACCTTTAAACGTCTTTATAAACAATCAGTATTGTTTATTAATGTTGCTCTAGTGCTCTACGAGTTTATTTCATTATTGAGACTCTCTAGATTCAGGCATATCCGTCACGAAATCCAATTTTGTGTCCATAATTTATCCACCCATAAATTATGACGATCACGGATAAACTGGCTGAATCATACAGGTCGAGTCATGGCAAATGTTTAATTCCTCCGTCACAGGTATCCGGATTTATCCCAGAGATATAGATGTAAACATCAAATCTCTATGGGGATTATCCAGTCGACTATTCTATTAGCAATCTCACAAGAATGTTTAGAACTAGCTTCTAAACTTACCACAGGCCCATGGTTTTATCTGATTGCTAATTGTATGGACTACCTATGCTCTGGTACACAGAACTGACGGATCCTATCTTGACACACATAGGACACCCTGAGGATCTATCTACACCCAACGAACAGACGGAGGTCTGATCTTAATAGATCGGTGATGTGACTGCCATCTAAGTGTAGAAGATGTCTCATGTGCCCATGATGGCATCTCAAGTCTAAGAATCACAAGTGCTACTCACCCAAGAAGATTCTTATTGACGTTGGTGTACCATCCATTAAGAATCTTCGGTGAGCCGTTCAGTGTTTATCCGCTATAAACACCTACAGGTCTATACCAGTCTCCAAGACTTATGGTTCATTGAGAAACCATTGGAATCATATATTCCAGTATACGACTTGTACCGGTCTCAACGGGTTTACTATACTGACCAAGCAGTGTAAACCTTGACCAGGAACTGTCTGAGAATGACAACGTCATGATACTTGTCAATGTCCGTTGCGACGCTTTTGCAACTGTATCATGACTAATCATTCTAGGGTCTTTACGTCTTTACCATATTATAAGATTCATTATATTAAAGAAACTGCATATATTATTCATAATAATATTGTTTTACAGAAGTATTTACAAGGAAATACAACATCGGGATTGGCGCTGTGAGCACCAACCCCAACAAAGCGTCCCAGACAACAATGCCAAATAAGTCTCATCTGATTAATTCAGTTTGAACTATTTGTTTGTCATAATATATGTTTCAGATTCATTTATATTCAAAATATAAACACTGTTATTCACATCTAATGTGTTTATCTCAATATCATCTTTATAAACAAAAAACTTAGTGTTCTTAAAAATATAAAGGCATGCCCGCAACGGGTTAAACTAGATATAGAGATAATGTTCCTAGTCAAACTAGGTACATTGTAACAGTTTCCTAATTTAAGTACATGCTCAAAGGGCAGTTCCAAAACTTAGGTTCCTCCAGCCAAAACAGCGACTCTCGTCCCGTTTCTGATTTGTAGGTCAATCTCACCTGAAGTCAGTATCCTGCTAATCAGCAGATCTCGCACATCAGTACATATATTTATGTACCACATCCAGTATCTAAAATCCAATTTTAAAACCAGTAGTGAACATGTTTATAACAAACATCCTTGAAGTCGGAGCCTTGCCACGCCTTCACTTCCTTCACGTCTGCCTTGTCCATACGGCAGTCACTCTTCTAATGACCCCATTTGCCATAATTTAGGCAGACATCTTGGGATATATCTTTTGTCTTCCTAGAAGGTTGTGATGAATTTTTCCTTGCCCTCTTCTTCATATCCTTAGAAGTCTTCGGCCAAGCCTTGATCTTTTGGGATGTTGAAGTAAGATGCGTCTTGTGCTCCTTGCCCTTTTGAAAACTCTGGCTCTATCTCCTTGAGCATAGCCATTAACTCTGTTGGACAATTATGACCCATAGCGTCACTATTTGTACAGATTATGGTGTTGTTGTACAAATTAACTATGTGACAAAGGACATTGCTCTCTTATCATTTGTGATTAGATCACATAGATGTATAAATGATAGAAGGTCCTTATGATTAGTTTCTGGATTGAGATGATATGAGACAGTATCAATCCACGAAGGTATAATCATTAAATATCCCTATTCAGAGTATTATCGAGATTGGACATCGTTAAATGCGTAAAAGACTAGTATTACACTTGTGTGCGTTGTGAGGGCACAATAGCACAGTTCTCATATATTTGGGTATTGGATACTCATGCAAGTGCAATAGGAGGTTGTGTTTTACCGATGGTACGGAAAACAGCTTCGCTCTGGATAGACCCCCTCGTAATTCTATTGGTAGTATGATTATGTGTCTATGGAAGTCCAAAATCAGGGTAGATGTACTTGGTCTTAACTTGAGACTTACACCGCTAATACTTACGACAATCAATATGCTTTGGTTTTGGCATCCATGGCTTTAACCGATTCTGTGTACGCCTCTGCTGGGTATATTGAGAATCGTAGTGTAATGGGTATGATTTCAAGACGGAAGTATCACTCCAGTCATAGTGGAGATGATATCACATAGGATACGGTAATAGTACTCTTTGAATGCTGCAGCTATCGGGATATTATGACTAGGTCATTTATGTCCGATTATAGAGACTAGTTACCAGACATCAGACATGTGCTTCGTACGGGGCAGACACAATTCCAGCCCCAGGCCTAGCACGTGACATCCGATACTGGATCGACATACACGATACCACGTATACTACACCGGATATAGATCGCTTATTCCTGTAAGCATGTTTCTGGAGAATTGGGTAGGCATGACACTTTGCTAGAAGCCAATCTTGTCCTATAGATCGGTAAAAATATAGTACTAGGTACGTACGTGTTCGGATAGTCCGACGACCGTATTTACTGCCAACATATCCGGGGATCTCATGGGTCACTTCTCGAAGATTCACTGATGACGTATGACTCACACTTTATTAATATGGGATTAATTTGATGAGAGAGAAAATTAATTTGGGATTAATTACGGAGATATTTTATCTAGGATAAAATATCATTTAAAGAGAGAGAACGATTAATTTAGAATTAATCGGTAAATTAATATATTCGATATATTAAATGAAATTAGATTTCGACGCAGAATTAAATTGGATTTTAATTCGGACGAACGAATTAATTTAGAATTAATTCGTTAGCGACGTAAATAGTAATTATGCTTGGCATGATTACGACGCAACAGAAAATTCGTTAATTTGGAATTAGTGAACCCGGGCCCAGGATTGTTTGCGAGCGCATTAGCATTTCGAATTCGAGTGCGACATGCAAGTCAAATCATTAGTCACTTCAAGCGTCAAATCATTAGTCACTTCAAACGTCAAATCATTAGTCACTTTGAGTGATGTGACTACTTATCACTTGATTGATTGAGTGACATGATTTGTTTGGTTGGTGAATGAGTGTGGAACACTCAAGGTTGTTGGATTTCATTAGTTTTACTTTTGAAAGAAAAATTGTGTATATGATTTTGATAAAATCAATTACCAATTTTTTACAACAACCTAACACACATATTTCTCTCTTTCTCCTTCTCTCCTTCACGCCCAAAGTGGGCATTTTCTTCTTGAAAAATCCGCTCACTGCCGAGAGCTAGGATGAAGGAAAATGATGATTTTATTGCAAAATCAAAGTGCTAGCACACATCCTGAGTTGTCTGTAGGTGATAGGGAAACCCACCCGCGAGCATGGAATCAAATCATAAAGCTTGGAGCTTGATGAAGATTATCTAAAGCTGAATTCTTGGAGGAGCAAACTGCTAACTGTCGTGAGCTTCATGGAGGGCAGAAATTATTTTTCTTCATCACCGCATCGCTCAACCGATCATTGCGAGAATTCCGCAACTTCCTTTATTGTATTCACACTTGGTTTCAATGCTTGATTCGATCATCGGGACTTAGAGATTTCCCAATAATGGTATCAGAGCGATTAAAAGCATGAAATTTGATTTAGGGCTTAAAATTGGGTAAATTGATTTTGAACATGGAATAATGAAATTGGATGATTTAGTATACTTAAATGTTGTTTAATTGAAGATTGATTGGATCAATTTTTTGAAATTTTGTTTGGAACAAATTTTCCCAAATATTATGGCTTGGTTGAATATGAACTAGCCCTAAATGTCTTGGATTTTTTGTTTCGTTGATCATTGGATGAGTTGGAAACGATTGGAATGTTGATTTAATGTTGATTGTGGATTTAATTGGATTGAACTCGAATCGGACATAAAATCCCCAAATGGCCGAGACTTGAAACATGTGATAATGGGTTTGATTTTAATCAAAATGTGTTGGACATGTGATGCTGATAATGAGCATGATTAATTAGGCTAATTGATGTTTTGGAATATTGAATTGGGTAATTGATTATGTTATACACTTTTGAATAATTAATTGTGAAATTTGATTTTGTAATTTAATTATGTTGGGCCAATTTTAGAAATTGGGCTTGAAAGTTGTTATTGGGCTTTAATGGGCTTGGTTGTACCAAGAAGGGTTTAGGCTAAATTGGTTGGATCCAATTGAGCCCAAAACTGTTACCGTAAAGTTCAAATGCGACTAATGGACCTTTAACTTTAATTGGGCCTAATGGGCCTAAATTGGTTTCAAAGACATATAAGGGTGATTCCTTTAAATGGGCTTTAGTCTTTGGGTTTGACCCATGTTGACCAAAAGCCCGTGCCTTAAGAAATTAATTGAAAGCCCATTAGACTTTAATTAAATTAACGTTGGACGTTAATCAGGCTTTGAGACCCGTAACGATTAAATTTGGAATTTAAGTCGTAAAGGTTCGTAATAAAGTGTGATATTTAATTTGGAATTAAATAAGTGAATTAGTATTAAATACAAGTTAAATTGGATTTAATGTTGTAGTTTAATTTAATTCAACAATTCATACTTTGAGTACTTATTCGCAAAATGAGTTTGACTCGCGCAAAATCCAATCGTTATTTTAACATTGGATGATCATTAATTATCAGATTAATTAATTTGATTAGATTGATTGATAGCATGCTTGTGTGAATACATGGTTGAGATGCATGAATAATGTATATCAGATGGATATTAGATGGGTGGGGCAATTTTAGAAATTATTGTAAAAAATTTAGAATTTATTAAATTGGACCTGCGTGTCCAGCCTATTACCTCATTTCTCATTGTATTTCTCTGCTCACCTATTCCCCTCAATGTAAATGAGGTTTCTTTAGAAGTGTAGTGTAACATGTAGAAGTAAATACTTGTGCTAGCAGGAGAGAGGAAATGGAGAGCTTTGATCTACGATCAATGTGTTGAGTATTCATCCGCATATCATTATTATTTATTTATACGCGCTTTATTATGTGTTTAGAATGCATGTTTAAGGGTGTATGATGATGAGACCTTAACAAAGATAATAAATTGGTTGCCAATTTGCACGCGAAAAACTCTCACTCAATATTAAGCGTTTTTCCTTCCATTGAGTGATTCTTACTCAAGATCCAAGACTGGCATTGGCTTGTTGGCCAAAGTCAAGGCCTTTGTCCGTCGAGGATGTGTTTGAATCACGAAGGCTTTGTTACATATTGGTGTCTTGTCTAAATCGTGATTTGTTGGCCAAAGAAAAGATCACTTCTTGTCCATCGACATTGATTACGAAGCTTTCCATGGTTAATGGGTTCCGCTTAATTGGGATCATTAAGTTTGTTGTGCCAAAGCCAATGCTTAATTAATTCAAAGAGAAAATGATTAGGGAATATATTGGATAAATTGGCATATATAAGATATATGTTTCGGACTTGGATGTCCACCTACTGGATCTAGGAATTGGATTGGATCCAATTGATCTTAGAGATCTACCTTGTTAAGTATCATACAATTTGTTGGCCAAAGTCAAGATTTTGTGTTATTTAACGGGATCCTAACCCACTAGGAAACACGGTTTCCCGAGTACTCGACAGAGGGTTAGAGGCTCACCGAAAAATAGTGGGAGGCAAGTATTAGATTTGCATTATTCGTTTAGTTACTTGCCATACGCGCTCAATCAAATATCATTTCGTCAATATAATTGAATGTAGTTGGAC
This sequence comes from Zanthoxylum bungeanum, assembly GCA_019454045.1. Lineage (NCBI taxonomy): Eukaryota > Viridiplantae > Streptophyta > Magnoliopsida > Sapindales > Rutaceae > Zanthoxylum > Zanthoxylum bungeanum. The sequence continues at coordinate 82,623 of SKCR01039880.1, forward strand.
TAATATTTAATTGTTGTTTTAAATAAACAGTTGGACTGTATTCAAACTATTTCAATTTATAGTTGATTTTATAATTGGATTATAGTAATCAATATAATTGAATTTAATAAACTAAAGTATAGTTGATTATATAGTTGGACTGTAGTAATCATTATATTAATAGTACCTGACATCGTTGATTAAATAGTTGGACTATTAAAATCAAGATAAGATTGAAATATTAGTGTTTAAAACATAATCCTTTGGAAAATGTGTTTAAACGACTTTAATTTTCAAATTGGGAATAAAATTTCAAGATAGTCCTGGAAACTAAGAAGTTACTTTATTTGATAAAATAGCATCTTAGGCCTAAGCCCGGAGTTAAGCAAATAGTAGAGCATGATCTTTGGAAGATTCATGTGATGATAACTTTAGTGCTTAATCCATTATGCTTGCCATAATGACTCCTTAATTTCTTAATCAGAACTAAGGATTAGATTCTTGAAGTATGATAATGAAATTGAAGGATCTTCATAGATCTATTCTTAGATCTTAGAAGCAATAATTTGAAATAGATAACTGTGGAGAGTTAATGACTATTCTCAAGGAGACCTAGTCAAAGTTTGCAATAAGGCAAGGAGCGCAAGGCGCATCTTACTTCGATATTCTAGAAGGCCAACGGCTTTTGGAATATAGAAAAGGGCAAAGGCAAAATCATTATAATCTTCTAGGAAGATAAAGGACTCTGCCTAAATTATGGCAAACGGGGTCACTGAAGCATGACCGTTGTATGGACAAGACAGACATGAAGGAATTGAAGACGAGCGAGGCTCTGACTTCAAAGATGTTTGTCGTAAATATGTTCACTACTAATATTAAAATTGGATTTAAAATACTTAGTGTGATACATAAATATGTACTGGTGTGTGGCATCTGCTATGAGCAGGATACTGACTTCAGTTGAGATTAATCTACGAATAGGAAATGGGACGATAGTCGCTATTTTACCGTAGATACCTAAGTTTAGGAACTACCCTTCGGATGTGTACTTAAATTAGGAAACTGTTATAATATAACTAGTTTGACTAGAAACATTATCTCTAAATCGAGTATAACTCGTTGCGAGTATACCTTTATATTCTAGAACACTAAAGTGTTTTATTATATAAAGATGATATTGAGATAAACACATTAGATGTGAATAACAGTATTTATATTTTGAATATTAATAAATCTCAAACATATAACATGACAAATGAATAGCTCAAACTGATTTGATCAGTTAAGACTTATTTGCGACAATGTTGTTTGGGACACATTAAACAAGTCTCGTATATCCACACTTTTGAAGAGTGGATACTAGGACGGATTTGATTCCATTCAAATGAAGTCTACGAATCTAGTTTATTGGGAAAAGTGCCTAAAACACTATTTACTTGGTAAAAGTGTAAAATGCCACCGATCTGTTAGCCATTGTTCATAGTGACATAAGTGGGCCCATGTCTAGCTAGGCTAGATGTGGATATGAATGTTTCGTGACCTTACGGATGTGGCATCGCGTTATGGTTATGTTTTTCTTTTGAAACACGAATCCAAACCTTTTAGAGTTTCGACACGAAATAGACAAACAGATCAGCTAAAGTATTATACTGTCACGGTAAGACTGTAATGGAAAATACTTTAAGCAATAGTTTCACATATACATGAAAGAGTATAGTATTCTTTCAAAGAGGACTCCTCCCGAAACACATCAATTTGAGGGTGTGTCCAAATGGAGAAACCGAATTTTGTTGGACATGATAAGGTTAATCATGAGTCGCTGTAAGCTACCATTTCCTTCAAGGGATAAGCATTTAACAGTGCAACACTTATTTTGAATAAGGTTCCATGAAAATCTGTTAGACAAAATTCATATTAGATATGAACAGGAAAGAAACTGGGCTTTCTCACTCCTGATGATTTGGGTATGCTAGGCAAAAGTTTGGATGATACCAAACTAGAACCCAAATTGGATAAGTGCCTAATATAATTGTAGGTTATCCTAGGGAAACCATAAGCATAAGTGATTGTACAACTCACTAAGAGAACAATGTGATTGCTGCTCACCATGCGGTTTTCCTAAGAGGAATACCGATATACAGTGGTAAGTGGGATGATAATAAAACTCGATGAAAATCAGAGTAATACTATTCAAGGCACAAAGTCCTTAAAGGAACACAAACAGTTTATCAAGGATGAAACTGCACCAGTAATCTTCGAATACACAAGAACCGCGTAGATCGGAGAGTCAAAAAACAACCTGGGGTATGGATTTCTGCTCTCACCTCATAAAGATGTCAATCTTATTGAGGAAGACGAACTGACTACGTATGAGGAAGTGATACAAGGTATCGACTCCCTATTATGGCAAAGTGCCATGATGTCCAAAATGGATTCCATGTATATCAACCGTGTTTGAACACTGGTTGCTGTACCGTAAGACATTGTGTCTGTTGATACTAATAAGTCTTCAAGGAAGACATACATCGATGGCTACATACTAGCGTACAAAGCTGGGCTTGTAGCGAAAAGGTATCGTTATCAATACTGTGTCGATTACGATGAAACCTTTTACCTGTTGCCAGGGTAAATCCATTTGGATAATGCTTGCTAATGCTGCATGTTTCAATTATGAAATATGGCAGCTGAACGGGAAAATCGCTTTCCTGAAAAGGAAACCTTTTGGAGGATGTTTACAACATCCTGTCGGTTTTGTCGTACCAAAACTAGCAAACAAGGTTTGTAGGTTATTCGATCCATGTTTGGATTGAAGCAAGCATTAAGTTCTTGGAATTATCGTTTTGATGTAATCATATTGGTTTATGATTTTATTCAAAACGAAATGATCTTGTGTATATAAGGTTAGTGGGAGCGCACTGAAAGTGTCTGTCCTAAATAATGATGATATGTTATTTTTTGGAAATGATATTCCTATATTACAATCAGTAAAAGCTTGGTTTTCATGAAAATTCTCCGTAGACTTCTGGGGAGAAAAACACATTTATTCTAGGAATAAAGATCTACTGGTATAGATTTAAAGTTGTTAAAACTCTCCGAGAACTCGTACATTGAAAAATGTACGTGCCTTGGTGTCTCATACACTTTGAGCATATGGATTCACAAATAGGATAATCCAAGTGATAGTCGCTGGTTTGATATTAAGAACATCCATTACTATCTTAGAGAACTAAGGACGATGTCTTAAACTATGGAGAAGGAGAACTTGAAGTGACTGGGATCACTGCTGCAAGTTTCCTAACGGATAAAACGACTTTAAGTCGCTAAACGGTACTATGCAGTTTGAATAACGGAACAGTAAGCTGGAAATCTTCCAAGCAAGATACTGTTACCGAATAAACAATAAATGCGGGTTATTGCTGCTGCTGAGGCAGCAATAAAAGCCATCTGGGTCAATAACAAATCTAATTAGATTAGATATAGTTCTGTTAGTAGCTGAGCTAGGTGTCAGCACAGGCTAAAGAATTAATGGTCTCATCAACGATCCAGATACATACTTTGACTATTCATCTTATTCGTTCGGATCATACATCGTGGCGATGTGATGATCGAATAAATCACATCAGATGATAATCATACAAATCCGCTGACGAAAGCCTTTCCTCAGCAGTTTGAGCGAACCGTAAATAGTTCGGGTGGTAGACACTCGAGTGACTAGCTATAGGCCAAGTGGGAGATTGTTGGACAATTATGACCCATAGAGTCACTATTTGTACAGATCATGCTGTTATTGTACAAATTAACTATATGACAAATGAGATTGCTCTCTTATCATTTGTGATTAGATCACCTAGATGTATAAATGATAGGAGGTCCTTATGATTAGTTCCTGGATTGAGATGATATGAGACAGTATCATTCCACGGAACAGCTTCGCTCTGGATAGACCCCCTCGGAATTCCATTGGTAGTATGACTAAGTGTCTATGGAAGTCTGAAATCAGGGTAGGTGTATTTGGTCTTAACTTGAGACTTGCACCCCTAATACTTACGACAATCAATATGCTTTGGTTTTGGTCGTCCAGGGCTTTAACCGGTTCTGTGTATGCCTCTGCTGGGTATATTGAGAATCGTAGTGTATTAGGTGTGATGTCAAGACGGAAGTATCACTCCAGTCATAGTGGAGATGATGTCACGTAGGATACGGTAATAGTACTCTTTGAATGCTGCAGCTATCGGGATATTATGACTAGGTCATGTATATCCGATTATAGAGACTAGTTACCAGACATCCGACATGTGCTTTCGTACGGGACATACACAATTCCAGCCCCAGGCCTAGCACATGACATCCGATACTGGATCGACATACACGATACCACGTATACTACGCCTGATATAGATCGCTTATTCCTGTAAGCATGTTTCTGGAGAATTGGGTAGGCATGGCGCTTTGCTAGAAGCCAACTTTGTCTTATAAATCGGTAAAAATGTAGTACTAGGTACGTACGTGTTCCGATAGTCCGACGACCATATTTACTGCCAACATATCAGGGGATCTCATGGGTCGCTTCCCGAAGATTCACCGATGACGTATGACTCACACTTTATTCATCTGGGATTAATTTATTGAGAGAGAAAATTAATCTGGGATTAATTACGGAGATATTTTATCTAGGATAAAATATCATTTAAAGAGTGAGAACGATTAATTTGGAATTAATCAGTAAATTAATATATTCGATATATTAAACGAAATTGGATTTCGACGCGGAATTAAAATTGGATTTTAATTCGGGCGAACGAATTAATTTAGAATTAATGCGACGTAAATAGTAATTATGCTTGGCATGATTATTTAATTAAATTAGATTTAATTACGATGCACAGAAAATTTATTAATTTGGAATTAGCGAACCCGAGCCCGGGATTTTTTACGAGCGCACTCGCATTTCGAATTCGAGTGCGACACGCAAGTCAAATCAAGCGTCAAATCATTAGTCACTTTAAGCGTCAAATCATTAGTCACTTTGAGTGATGTGACTAATTGTCACTTGATTGATTGAGTGATGTGATTTGTTTGGTTGGTGAATGAGTGTGGAACACTCAAGGTTGTTGGATTTCATTAGTTTGACTTTTGAAAGCAAAATTGTGTATATGATTTTGATAAAATCAATTACCAATTTTTTACAACAACCTAACACACACATTTCTCTCTTTCTCATTCTCTCATTCACGCCCAAAATGGGCATTTTCTTCATGAAAAATCTGCTCACTGCCGTGAGCTAGGATGAAGGAAAGTGATGATTATGTTGCAAAATCAAAGTGCTAGCACAGATCCGGAGTTGTCCGTAGGTGATAGGGAAACCCACCCGCGAGCATGGAATCAAATTATAAAGCTTGAAGCTTGATGAAGATGAACCAAAGCTGAATTCTTGGAGGAGAAAACCGCTCACTCCCGTGAGCTTCTTGGAGGGCAGAAATTGTTTTAGTTCATCACCGCATCGCTCAACCGATCATTATGAGTATTCCGCAACTTCCTTTGTTGTATTCGCACTTGGTTTCAATGCTTGATTCGATCTTCTGGACTTAGAGATTTCCCAATAAACTCTCTAAGAGTTTTCTATTGCAATTAATATTTCTAAGATCTAAGAATAGATCTATGAAGATCCTTTAATTTCAACATTATAGTATAAGGATGTAATCCTTAGTTTTGATGAAGAAATTAAGGAGTCTTTGCGGCAAGTATAACGGATTGAGCACTAAAGTTTTCATCATGATGAGTCTTCCAAAGCTCATGCCCCAATATTTGCTCAACTTCGAGATTAGGCCCGAAAGGTCGCTCTATCAAATAGAATAACTTCTCAACTCCCAGGTCTATCCTGAGATTCGTTTCCCATTCTAGAAAATTATGTCGTTAAAGACATTTTCACCTAGGATTATGTTCTTTGACACTAATCTTTCAGTTATCTTGATTGCTATAGTCTAACTATCCATTCAACGGTTTCAGGTACAATCTAATGTAATGATAACTATAGTTTAACTATATAACTAATTACAATTTGATTGGATAAATTCAAATATATATTGATTACTATAATCCAATTATATAATCAACTACAAATGATCGGTAAAATTCAAATACATTGATTACTATAATCCAATTATGTAATCAACTATAAATGAAGTAGTTTGAATACAGTCCAACTGTTTAATTAAAACAACAATTGAATATTAGTCCAACTAATATATTTATTAATAAATAATGATGAAAATTGAAATGAGCGCGTATTGGCAAGTATCTAAACGAAATTGTAAATTTAATATTTACCTCTCACTAATTTTCGGCGAGCCTTTAACCCTATGTTGAGTACTCGGGAAACCTAGTTTCCTAGTGGGCTTGGATCCCTTTAAATAACACACAACCTTGACTTTGGCCAACAAGCTGTATGATATTTAACTAGATAGATCTCTAAGATTAATTGGATCTCATCCAATTCCTAGATCCAGTAGGTGGACCTCCAAGTCCGAAACATATATATAATATATATGCCAATATATCCAATATATTTTCCTAACCTTTTTACTCTGAATCAACTAAGCCTTGGCTTTGGCTCAACAAGTTTAATGATTCCAGTTAAGTGGGACCCATTGACTTTGGAAGGCTTCGTAATCCATGTCGATGAACAAGAAGTGATCTTGACTTTGGCCAACAAATCAAAACTTGCCCAAGACATGCGATATGGAACAAAGCCTTCATGATTCAAACACATCCACGATGGACAAAGGTCTTGACTTTGGCCAACAAACCAGTTCCAATCTTGGATCTTGAGAATAAATCACTCAATGGAAGGAAAACAATTAATATTTGTTGAGAGTTTTTTGCGTAATTGGTAACCAATTAATTATCTTTGATTAGGTCTCATCATGCACCCTTAAGCATGCATTCTAAAAGCACAATAAGGTGCGGTAAATAAATTAATAATGATATGGGGATGGATATCTCACAAATTATTCCTAGAACAAATCATTTCATTTCCTCTCCCTGGCTAGCACTATTCTAATCCAATTACATAATACATCAAAGAAATCTCATTAACATTGAGAGGAATTGGTGAGAAGAGAATTACAAAGAATAAGGAGATATTAGGCTGGACACGCAAGTCCAATTAATAAATTCTAAAATTATTACAACAATTTCCAAAATTGCTCTCACCCTTCTAATATCCATCCGATATACATTATTCATACAACTCATTCAAGTATTCACACATAGTATGTTATTCAATCAATCTAATCCAATTAATTAATCTTTGAATTAATGACCATCCAATGTTCAAACAATGATTTGATTTCCGCGAGCCCAACTCGTTAAGAATAAATACTTTAAGTACGTATTCTTGAATTTTATCAAACTACTACTTTAAATCCAATTTATTTGTATTCAATACTAATTCAAATTTTATTCCAAATTAAACACTTACACTTATTTATGTGCCTTAAAGACTTGGATTCCAAATCCAATCTTAATTAAAATCTAATGGGCTTTTAATTGATTCTTAAGGCATGAGTTTTGGCCATAAGTGATCAAACCCAAAATGCTAAGGCCCAATAGGAATCACCCTATTGCCAACAAATCAATTTAGGCCCATTAGGCCCAATTAAATTCTTTAAAGGCCCAAGTGATGTATTTGGACTTTATGGAATTGGTTTTGGGCCCAATTGGATCCAATCCAAAAGTCCAAAATCAAACTTGGTCAAACCAAGCCCATTAAGCCCAAATACACACTTTTAGCCCAATTAAACTTTAAAGGACAATTATTATAATTTTAATATTCCAAATATTATAATTATTATAATTAAAGTGTAATAGCCATGATTAATCAATTAACATTAATATTTCCAAAACATCAATTAACTAATTAATCATGCTTAAGTTAATCAATTTATGCTCAACACAAATTGAAGCAAAACATATCATTTCATGCTTAACATGCTCTTTGAATTTAACATAATCATTATTGCCTTTGATTCTAATCTAATCAAACCAACAATCAACATTTAATCATGCATTTAAACACATCCAATGTAGTTAAAAAAATTTCAAAATGACCAGTCCACTGTGCAAGGGTATTCGACCATGTTAAGATTTTTGTAACTTTTGATCCAATCAATTTAGTTCAAATATAATCATGCACAACTCTAAGTTAACATAATCTAAGCATGCTCAAACCATCAATTTTAAGAAATCATGCTCAAAACACAAAAGCACCAAATTAAAGTCTCAAGAACCCTAAAAAAATTCAAGCCTAAATTTGGCTCTGATACCATTGTTAGTGTTCCTAGAAAATGCCAAGGATCTATTAAACAAGAGTATGTGTGAATAAGATCATTAAAAGGTGCGGAATGACTTACAATGATCGGATTTGAACTTCAAAATTTTGTGTTGTGTTCTTCAAAGTTCCAAGCTTTGTGTGTTGATTCCAACTCTAGGATGAGTTTCCCTATCACCTTTGTTAACTCCTTAAGTGCTAGCTTTGTATGATTTTGAAACAAATCAAAGAGAGGAGATGAGGAAGGCTCACGTCTATTCTTAGTGTTTTTTGAGTGTTTTTGTTGTGTGTATTGAAAATGAGAGAGAGAGATGGCTTTTGGTAAAAATCATTTACCCTTTTTACCTAAACAAAGTGGTTGGGTTTTTGGTTTCACCAAAACCATTTCCAAGTGGTTAGAAAATGGGTGGATTTGGCATAAATGCCAACCACTCTTCCAACCACCACATTTGAATTGGGCCCCACATTTGAATTCAAAATTCAAATGAATTGTATGAATATTTACCGCGGCTCGGATCCGTTTAATCCGATCAAATGAATTTTCGTCGCTAAATAATTAAATCTAATTTAATTAAATAATGACACCTCGTAAAAATATTACGAATGCCTTTTACGAATTAATTCTAAATTAATCTGTTCCCTTGTATTAAAGTCTGACTTTAATTTCGTAATGAAATCCAATTCTTATTAATATATCCGATATATATTAATTTTATCCCATATCAATAAATTAAATAGAAAAATTAAATTTAACTATTAAATTTATTTTACCGATTAATTCCAAATTAATTACGTTCTCTCTCTTCCAAACACATTTAATCCCAGATTAAATAAAGGCTCAATTAATCCCAAATTAATTTTCTCTCTCAATTAATCCCAGATTAATTCTAATAATCAAGTCAGCTGTCATCGGTGAATATTTGGGAAGCGACCCAAGAGACCCCTGGATATATTGACAGTCAATTTGGTTATCGGACTATCCAATTAAGTGCGTACCTCGTACCATGTGCTTACCGATTTACAAGACATGGTTGGCTTCTAGCAACCGTGCCTACCCAATTCTCCAGAAATATTCTTAATGGTATATACAATCTATATCAGGCGTAGTATACGTAGTATTGCGTATTGCGATCCAATATCAGATGTCACATGCAAGGTCTGGGGCTGGAGTAGTGTCTGCCCCATACGAAGCATATATCGGATCAAAAACAACTAGTCTCTTTAATCAGATAATCATGACATTGTCACATTATCCCAATGGTTACAACACATTAGAGTACCAGTTCTGTAACCCTGTGCGATCATCATCTTCATATGAATGGAGTGATACTTCCATCTTGACATCACATCTAACACTCTACGATTCTCAATAAGCCCAGAATAGAGTCTCGGATGACCAAAACTAAAGCGTAATGATTGTCGCAAGTATTAGCGATACAAGTCTCAAGTTAAGACCAAATACACCTACCCTGAATCGGATTCCCATAGACACATTATCATACAACCAATAGGATTCCGTGGGGTCTATCCGGAGCGAAGCTGTTTCCGTACCATCGATAAACATAACCTCATATCACACTTGCATAAGTATCCAATACTTAAATATATGAGAACTATGCCGTTATGTTCCCACAACGGGCAAAAATACAATACTAGTCTATTCCGTATTATCGATGTCCAGTCTCGATAATACTACGACTAGGGATATTTCATGATTAAACCTTAGTGGATTGATACTGTCTCATATCTTATAATCTGGAACTAATCATAACGACTTTTATCATTTCTATTTTCAAGTAATCTAATTACAAATGATAAAAGAGCAGTTTCCTTTGTCACATAGTTAATTTGTACAACAAACCATGTTTTGTACAAATAGTGATGCTATGGGTCATAATTTTCCAACAAGAGCAGTTTTCAATTTTCAGATTTTCAGTTTTCAGTTTTCAGATTTTTAATTTTCCGTTTTTGGATTTCAACCTTTTAGTAGAAGATTTCAGAAACAGAATTTAAAAACAGTTTTTCAGTTTTCAGTTTTAGTTTTTAGAGAGATCTTCTCGGAATAAAAGTTTCCAAAGACAGATTTTAGAAATAGTTTCTAGAAACCAGAAATTTAAAGTATGTTTTCAGAAAGATAAGTTTTATTAAGAGACTTTCAAACAGAGTTTCAGAAGAGAGTTTTCAGAAAATAGTTTTTCAGAAAAGGTTTTTAGGAAATATTTTCTTAAATAGTCTGACATGTTAAAGTTGAAAATAGATCACAAGTTATGCATATGAATCCTATATTCTAGTTATCATTTGGAAGCATATAGCTGGCATTAATACATGATGACATGTTTGCATCAGAATGCGTATATGGATAACTTTGTGTTTAACATGCTCATATAAAAGTAAAATTTTGCAAAATACTAGTGCATGATAGCATGATTTTTATTTAAAGGTACATATGTTAATGATAATTGTATGAGTGGTATGTTTGCTTAGAAAGAACCTATTGTAAAGATGCTAGAACATGAAGATACGAAAAAATATGTATATATATACTTGGTTGGTGATAGTGGATTAACGTTTAACAGAAATAGAATTTTAGTATAACCAATTTGATGATATTTCAAGATAGTAAAAGAAAGAAAGTTATTATAATTGTCTAATTTAGACTAGCTCAGAGTATACAGAAAGGTAAAGAGAAGAATCAGAGTAGCACAACAGAAGTGTGATGGATATTAATCTGTTAGTTAGTAAAGTAGAACTTGATGTGTTTAATATGAAAGATTAATACAGACATAGTAAATAGAAGTTAAAGTATGTAGGTGTGTGTTCAGATAAAAAGACCAGTAGCAAGTAATATGGAAATAAAATGGATATAAGTTATAAGGTTAAATCAGACTTGTTAATATTTATGTGGTCACATAAACGGTTTAGGTTATTACAGAAACATGATTCGGACTTTGTATTTGTTTGATGCTCAAGTTATGAGCATGGTTACTTATTGAGTCTTATGATTCACACCACAACATTTTGTTAGTTTTGCAGGTCAGTAGCAGTCATATTGAGCCAGCATGATTTCAGTGAAGACTTTGAAGACAGTGGATCGCCCCAAATGCAGTCAAGAGAGTCTTTGAGTCCTGGGTTGAGTTATGGGTCATCACAGCCCTTGTATTTGTATTTGTATTTGTATCTCATATGTATGGGTTATGTAATAGCATAGTTTTATTTTGAGTTCTGGCCGGAGGCCAAGTATTTACACTTTGATCATGGAGTTCTGGCCTAAAGCCAAGTTGATGGTTGCATATGTTGAGTTTGCATGAGCAGGTTGTCTCAGGGTGCTGGCTATAAGCCAGGTTGCATGATGTTCTTCATACATCATGCCGAAATTTCGTTTGAATCAGAGGCTTATAGAGATGGGTTTTCCTGTCTCCTGCCGATAATATCATGGCCTAGGCGGGATGTTAAAAAGTTGGTATCAGAGCATGGTTTAAGAGTCAGTGTCAGTAGCATGGTCCAGAAGTTAGTGACTGCAACTGTGGGGATCCGACTGTCAGAGATTGTCTTCAGTTTCGTAAAGACCACATAGGTCTTTGTATGTACTTTTTATGATAGTGTGATATGATTTGATTTTATTATTCAGTGCTTTGCTTACTTGAATTTGAGTCCATGGGTGACTCGATTGATGTGCATAGATTAGTTATCTCGGTATGGGAGGAGATTAGTTTAAATTAATACTTTTGTGGCCTTTTTAGATCGGAGAATTAGTAAGAATTAGATAGTATCGGTATAGGGCCCTTGTGAGGCCAGATGATTAAAGATAAGAACTACATCAGTATAGCCGGAGATGAGAAACAGACCAATATAGTCAGATTAAAAGCCGTAGATAAGCTGTTAGGGATCCTAGTTTATAGATAGTGATTAGTTTATAGTTGGGACAGAGAAGTTATGTCAAAGGAGTTTAGAGTAAGATCGTTTTCGCACATTCGACCAGGTTTGGATCAACAGTTATAGGGACGGAGAAATTTCGAGGACGAAATTTTTATTAGGAGGGTTGAATGTAACATACCAGATATTCGGGATAGTTTTGGAAGGTTCCCGGGCTGAAATTATTGTCTCAGAATAAGATGATCATGAAGAATAAGAGTTCAAGCAATGATATATGGATCATAATATTATAAAGTGAAGAGTCGTTGCATTAGAAGACGCGTCGTCTTAAAGAATCAGTTTCGTGATTTTTATTATACGCGTAAAGTTTACGAATTTAATCACGTAATTAGCAAACAATCTCCGATTGAGTTGATTCTTGAACCATTGGACTCGCTTTTCAGAGAAGAACAACTTTTGCGTTGAACATTTTTCGAAAATCACGCTAGAAGGGCTTCAAAATTGATGATTTCCTAAAATACCCTTATGGTAATTTCTGGAATTAGATATTTGTTGTATTATTATTATTATTATTATTATTAATTTAACAAAGAAAAATAAAAGAAGAAATACAGAGAGGGGTATGCAAGGGAGAGAGAAAGGAAGAAGGAACCGCGCTGGCCGCCTCTGGCCGGCATCATGCCGGTGGACCACTAGTGTCTGATGCGTTTGACCACGCCGCATCTTTCGGTGGCCGGCGCCATCGTAGGGAACACCAGCAATGATGAGAATTTGGGGTGAAGGTGCGCGCGAAATGGATTTGACGGATCCAGCTCGTCGGTTCGTTTCAAGGCCCGAGCCACCTATCAAATTGAAGCCCTCGACGAGTACTACGAGATGGTGGTGACGGTTTTCTCGATCCGTGCTCGGTGGCACATAAATCAAGGAAGAAAGATTCAGATGAATAGTATCCCACGGTGAACAGTAGCTCTGATCGGAATTCCGATGTCACCAGCACATTCGTATGGCCGTTGGGAGTCCGAATATGCCCTCGAAATTTCGGTGCGACTCTCCGTTAAAATTTCATTACTTTAAAGTTTATCGATTTATATTCGGATGCTTCCAGTAGTTCCGTAGTGTAGCGAATTGACATGAAGTGAATTGGATGTGATATAATATTTTAAAATGATGCATGTGGTAGAATCCGGGGAGAAACGAAATAAATTAGATCGATTCGGTTGAATTAACGAGTTTCCGGTAAAACAGAGTTTCTGGCGCGACTGAACATAAATGACCGTAAATATAAAGATGATATAAATATGGTAATGCGAGGGTAATTAAGTCATTCTGGATAAGTTCGGAGGGTTCAAGACCCTTTCGTAGCTTTTGTGAAAACTTTTCCGTAAGATTTTCCGCAAACGCGTAAATTGGGATTCTAAGCAATCGAGTTAGTTTAGAACAGTGTGTAATGACTTAGAATGAGTATTAGAGTGATTATAGATGAATTGGGATGAATTCGACATGTTTTGTTTTTGTTTTGGTTGTTCCGAGAAAGTCTGGAAGTTTATTGTAGATGAGTAGGAAGTTTCGCAAATAGCGGTTCTGACCATGTTACGTTAATTGTTTTGACAGATCGGACTAAGATTATGAGTATCCGCCTAGCTAGGTAAGTAATCCATGTGATGATTACTTGTGTCAAGTTATGTTTTGAGAATAGATAATAAAGTAATTTTACAAGTATAGGTATAACCAAAAATAGGATATATATATATATATATATATATATATATATATATATTTATATAAGAATATATATGCAAATAAGATATTAGTAAGCCTAAGATTTGAAAAGTATAAGAATGACAAAGTATAAGCATATACATGAAACATGAGCAAATATTTAAGAATAAAATATAATGAGACTTGAGTTTGGGGGTTATAGAAACTACACCATAGGGAATGAGATTAAAATTTAAAGAATGATAAATTGTAAAGAAACGAAAATATATGTACTGGTGCATGTAGAAGAACACGAAAACAAGAACATGAATGCATACATGTATAAGCAAAAATATGTATGTTACATGGAGAAATAAGTATGTGTGTGTGTGTGTGTGTGTATGTGTGTGTGTGTATGTGTGTGTGTATATATATATCTTGTATGTATTTGATTAAGCAAAAACATAAGTTGCGATATTTGTAAAAGTATCCAATGAGAGGTCAACACATAAGTAATAAATATGTGAGCATCTATACTTTGGGAACTTAATATGATAAAGAAGTTAAAGGATTTGTAATTTCAGTATATGTGTATAGAGAGATATAGCAGTAAAGCCTTGTAAATGTATACCAATACAAGTAAGGAATAAGTAAGTTGTTATAAGAATTATATTCGTATATATATTGTTGGCATGATGAATGTATATTACTTTAAGTTTGTCTAAGTATGAGCAAAGCATGTTGATTATATTCTGAGCATGTAGATCATAAAACCATTGTAGATGGAAGTATGCAAGGATTAGAATTCATATATCATTAATTCCTCATTATGCATGAATATGTACATATACATGTATGACATTGTAGGAAAGCATGGCTATGGTAGGAGGAAGTATGAGAAATGCATATATGTGTGTGTGTTGAGATTTTCAACAGTAGAGCCAAGGATAAGAATGTTTTCAAAGATTCAAAATGTTTCAAAGAATATTTTCAAATGTTTTGAAAGATACTATATTTCAGAAATTTTTGTTTACAGTTTTAAGACACCGTATATGATTATATGGTTCTCGAGGCATGAGGTAAGACCTCACCCCAGTATGTAACTCGAGAGACAGTTGGAATTGATGGATTCAGAGATATGTGCACATATAGAAAGTCTGGACGACGGCTTAGGTTCGTGTACCTGGACTCTAGTGGTGGCTATGTCCAGTTGAGTCATTTTCCTAGACATGGGGCTCTACATTCAGTTGAGTCATTTTCCTAGGCTTAGGGCACCTCCAATTTCAGAGATGGCCAGTTGAGTCATTTTCCTAGGCATAGAGCACACCCAGTTGAGTCGTTTTCCTGGGTGGAGAGAGACGTACAGTTGAGTCGGTTTCCTGGACGTAGAGCAGTTTTCAATTTTCAGATTTTCAGTTTTCAGATTTTTAGTTTTCAGTTTTCAGATTTCAGCCCTTCAGTATAAGATTTTAGAAACATAATTTAAAAACAGTTTTTCAGTTTTCAATTATAGATTTCAGAGAGATCCTCTAGAAAAGGAAGTTTCCAAAGACAGATTTTAGAAATTGTTCTAGAAACTAGAAATTAAAGTATATTTTCAGAAAGATAAGTTTTATTAAGAGACTTTCAAACAGAGTTTCAGAAGAGATTTTTCAGAAAACAGTTTTTCAGAAAAGGTTTTTCAGGAAATATGTTCTTAAATAGTATGACATGTTAAAGTTGAAAATAGATCACAAGTTATGCATATGAATCATATATTCTAGTTATCATTTGGAAGCATATAGTTGGCATTAATACATGATGACATGTTTACATCAGAATGCGTATATGGATAACTTTGTGTATAACATGTTCATATAAAAGTAACATTTTGCAAAATACCAGTGCATGATAGCATGATTTTTATTTAAAGGTATATATGTTAATGATAATTGAATGAGTGGTATGTTTGCTTAGAAAGAACATATTGTAAAGATACTAGAACATGATGATACGAAAACATATGTATATATATATACTTGGTTGGTGATAGTGGATTAACGTTTAATAGAAATAAAATTTTAGTATAACTGATTTGATGATATTTCAAGATAGTAAAAGAAAGAAAGTTACTATAATTGTCTAATCTAGACTAGCTCGGAGTATACAGAAAGGTAAAGTGAAGATCAGAGTAGTACAGTAGAAGTGTGATGGATCTTAATCTGTTAGTTACTAATTAGAACTTGATGTATTTAATATGAAGGATTAATACGGACGTAGTAAATAGAAGTCAAAGTATGTAGGTGTGTGTTCGGATAAAAAGACCAGTAGCAAGTAATATGGAAATAAAATGGATTTAAGTTATAAAGTTAAATCAGATTTGTTAATATTTGTGTAGTCACATAAACAGTTTAGGTTAATATAGAAATATGATTCACACTTTGTATGTGTTTGATGCTCAAGTTATGAGCATGGTTACTTATTGAGTCTTATGACTCACACCACAACAGTTTGTTAGTTTTGCAGGTCAGTAGCAGTCATATTGAGCTAATAGGATTTCAGTGAAGACTTTGAAGACAGTGGATCGCCCCAAATACAGTCAAGAGAGTCTTTGAGTCATGGGTCGAGTTATGGGTCCTCACGGCCCTTGTATTTGTATTTACATTTGTATATCATATGTATGAGTTATGTAATAGCATAGTTTTATTTTGAGTTCTGGCCGGAGGCTATGTATTTACACTTTGATCATGGAGTTCTGGCCAGAGTCCAAGTTGATGGTTGCATATGTTGAGTTTGCATGAGCAGGTTATCTTAAGGTGCTGGCTATAAGCCAGGTTGCATGATGTTCTGCATACATCATGCTGAAATTTTGTTAGAATCAGAGGCTTATGGAGATGGGTTTTCCTATCTCCTATCGGTAACATCCTGGCCTAGGCGGGATGTTACAATTGGTTACACTTGGTATGGATTTATCTGATCTTTGTGTGTCTAATTTTGATTGGATATAATAAAGATTAATGCATTTTAATTTGATTAAAATAGAAAAAGACAATTATGCCCTTCTACCTTGTAATTTTCGGTCAACATAGCATTTAAAGGAGAAATGGTTTTATCTCTCTTGATATTCTCCATTGTTTCCGAGAATAACAAGAAACAAAAACCCATTTTTGGTTTGATGAAATCAAGCAACAAGACAAAGAAAAATTCAAGATAAAAGTTTGGATTTTAAGAGAATGAAGAGGTAATCTTCTACAACTAAGCTTGTAAACTTGTTTTTTATTTTCTTAAATACATATAAATGTTCTTTATTTCGTGAAAATTTGGGGCTTTTGTTTGTGGTTGAAGGAGAAGGAAGTTTAGGCATGTGTGTAGTAGATTTTGTAACTAATTAATGTAATTTGTTTCCAATTTGTTCAAATTATTGTTGGACAATTTTGTTTCCATTCTAGAGTTTTTGATCCACTCTTAGATAGTCTGGAATTGTTCTAGCGTTGTTAATTTATCGTGGGACTAATTTGGTGTTTGATTAATTAGATTAATCTTAGAAAAATTGGATTAAAGCATGAAAAACTTGTGATTTTTGGTATGCAGATCAGAATCTGTTAAACTAGAAATTCTAGGATATTTTTGATGTCTTATGAATGTTTTCGATGCGTTTTGGGAGTTGGCAAAATTACCAGAAAGTGTTTCCAACTTAAAATAAGCGAAAACGGCCAAAAACGGTGTTACCGTGTGGATTTTGAGCCAACCGGGTAACGGCTATCCAAATAGTGAGTCCTTAACTATTTGGGTAGCCCATGAACTGTCCCGACACTATTGGATCTGACCTGGGTAGTTTTCATAAGTGTCGGGTATCCGGTTCGGTCAAAAAAACATTTTAGGCCATTTTGCGGATAATCGATTTTGGTAAAAGTTTCACGAGTTTTCAACCATATTTATTCTATTATTTGATATTAAATTTACTAGGTTTAGGTGAAATATGAATAAATTATTCATATTTGATATTGAATAATTTATTCGGTATTTTAAAAAAAATTAAAATACGATTTCCCCCGAACCCGCGCTTCCGCTGCGCCCCAACGCCTAAAACCCCAACATGTAGTCCATACATATTTTTACCTTTCCATTCTTCTTCGGGACTATTATGATATTGTCTAACCATTTCAGGTACTTGACTACCTTTGTTTTTTCATCTTTTCTCTGATTTTTTCTACCTATTATTGCCTCGTTCTACAAAGTTTCTATTTTATAGGTCTCATGTTCGAGTATTATGGTATCATGTGTTGTGCAATGCGTCGGTCAACTCCGAGCATGATGTTATAGGACCAAGCAAACACTTTTTCATATTTTCTCAATAATTTTTCTAACTCATTTCTCTCTTCAATGGTAACCTCACTTGTAATTAAAATATTCTTGGGATTTTCGCATTTACAAAAATTAAATTTCTATATTTTAGTTTAATTAATGTCAAATATACTCATTCATTCATCTTATTAATCTCTAATGCATGGTTATAATCAAAAAGCTCAGGAACATAAATGGTCTCATAGCCTTCTTCGGTTGCCGTTGAGTCTTCTAGTGCCAGCCTTTTGATTTGGATCTCAGCCTTATTTTATTTACTTCTCTAGCTTTGTATCATTTTCTCTTTTTAATACCGAACTTCCTTACCATTCTACCACGTCATCAAATATTTCAAAGCCTGGCATAATGATACCATTGACTTCGTACGGCTCCAAAGCTCCTTGGTACTTGGCCTTTAAAAAGAAATATGTCCCCCTCATTCTTGCATTTTGTCTTTTCTTCATCTGAGTGGTGTCCTAGCCCTTTCTTACTAGTCTACCATTTGAAGTTAGACAGCGATCTTATATTGAGAAAAATACAAGCTTTAAGTGTGGGGGTGTATGCATGCGCATGATATTACTTGTTATAAAATAAAAAAAATATTAATTTGTTTGTTTTTAGTCCTTAATAGTTAAACATAATCCAATGATCATATTGTTTGCTTTAGGGTGAGATCTCAGAAACGATAATTTCTTTATTGTACTTTTATCTGATGCATTGAGTAATTGATCTATATTATACTTGTAAACACTTAACTATAGGTTTTTAGCAGTGAAGCCTATATAATTGGCATGATGACTAGTTGAAGAAATTGCATGTCGATGAATGATCATTTGTTTAGAAGTCTATCCTAATTTGCTAGTTTTATGATGTATGCTATGGTTAAAAATAAAAGGAAAATTTCTACAAAAACAAATCGGCAACATAATTCAGCGTTTACTACAGTTATAAGTGCTACAGCACGGTTTGAAGTTCCCCAAAACTACGTTTCTTGGAGAAAGATACCGTGGGAGGTGAAAATCAACCAGCTCTTCCCTTCGCTACTTTTGAGTTTCCTTACAGTATATTAAGTTTTCGATATTGTTTGTCAATTTAAATTTTTATTCTATACTCATACGTACTTGGTTGCTATTCATGTAGGAGTTGTTCGACGTCGATCTGAGGAAAGTTAATGTCTAACAGTATCTTGACTACCACATGGGAAAAATTATTAGGATTATATGGACCTTTGGATGCTCCACAACGCAAGCCTGATTTTATAGAGGATCAAGACTGGACTGTGTGAGCTTTGATCTAGTGAGAAACACGAAGTAAATTTTAAAATAAATATAAATTAACGATTCTCTTCGTTTTTGGTACTTACGGTGTTGTTAAATGTAGAATAAATATCACAGAAATGCGGAGAATCGAAGTCACTTGTATTTTAACCACCGTGGAGGTTCCAAGCCATTTATCCAACATCATGCCGAACATTCTGAGGTAAATATAACCTAAACTGTAATTTAAAAGTTCATTATTTTTACTAATGTCGAATAATAGTACAATTATTTTATGTTTTTAGCAGAGTTGAACAGGTGAGGTGTAGTCATTTCCAGATTTTTTTTCGAGTGATGCACTACAATGAGAAGAAAAAATGGATCAATAAAAAAGTGAACGCTGGTATGTAAGTGTTAGTGTTCCTAGAACATGCCAAAGATCTAATAAGCAAGAAAAAGAGTTCATAAATTCATTATAAGTTGCGGAATTACTACATACATTGAATGGATTTGCGTTTTTAAAATTTTGAATGAAGATCTCCAAGATCCTTCCTTTGTGTTGATTCCAAGCTTTGAGTTGGTTTCCCTATCACCTTAGTTGATTCATTGAAGTGCTAGCTTTGATGATTTGCCACAAAATCAAAGGGAGAATAATATGAAGTTCACGCCCAAGGTGTGTTTGTTCTAGGGTTTGTGTTTTTCCAAATTGTGTATATGCTCCACAAATGAAAGAAGGTGTTTTGGTTTTGTTAAAGGGTTTTACCCTTTTACCCAAAACATGTAGTTGGAGTCTTGGTTTTTACCTAAACTAAGTGGTTGGAAAGTAAGTGGTTTTGGCATAAATGCTAACCACTTTCCAACCACCACTTCACACGTGTGACATGTGTGAAGTGGGCCCCACCATTTTGATTTAAAATTCAAAATGTCTCTATGAACATTTTTCACGGCTCGAATCCGTTTAATCCGATTAAACGAACTTTCGTCGCTAAATAATTAATCTAATTTAATTAAATAATGATGCCTCGTAAATATATTAACAAACTTCGTTTACGAATTAATTCTAAATTAATTCGTTCGTTCGTATTAAAGTCCAACTTTAATTTCGTAATGAAATCCAATTCATATTAATATATCCGATATATTAATTTTACCCCATACTACGAAATAAATTAAATAGAAAAATCAATTTAATAACTGTTAAATTTATTTTACCGATTAATTCCAAATTAATCGTGTTCTCTCTCTTCCGAACACATTTAATCCCAGATTAAATAATTCCTCAATTAATCCCAAATTAATTTTCTCCATCTCAATTAATCCCAGATTAATTCTAATTTAAATCAACTGTCATCGGTGAATCTTTGGGAAGCGACCCAAGAGATCCCTGGATATGTTGGCAGTACATACGGTCATCGGATTATCCGAATACGTGCATACCTCGTACCACGTGCTTACCATTTACAAGACATGGTTGGCTTCTAGCAAAGCATCGCGCTTACCCAATTCTCCAGAAATATTCTTACTGGAATATATAATCTAGTCAGGCGTAGTATACTTAGTATTGCGTATTGCGATCCAGTATCAGATGTCACGTGCTAGGCCTGGGGCTGGAATTGTGTCTGCCCCTTACGAAGCACATGTCGAATGTCTGGTAACTAGTCTCTGTAATCGGATGAACATGACCTAGTCATATATCCGATGAAGCGGTACTTAGAGTACTAGTTCCGTATCCTACGTGACATCATCTCTACTATAACTGGAGTGATACTTCTGTCTTGACATCACACCCATACACTACGTTCTCAATATTGTTAGACAATTATGACCCATAGCGTCACCGTTTGTAAAAGACATTGTGTTTTGTACAAAATTGACTATGTAATATTGAAATTGCCTTTAATCATTTCGTAATTCATTTACTATTACATATAAATGGTAAAAGTCCATATGATTAGTTCCGGATTGAGATGATATGAGACAGTATCAATCCATAAAGGTTTAATCATTAAATATCCCTAGTCGTAGTATTATCGAGACTGGACATCGATAATGCGGAATAGACTAGTATTGCACTTGTGCGCGTTGTGAGAGCATAACGGCACAGTTCTCATATGTTTAAGTATAGGATACTTATGCAAGTGCGATAGGAGGTTGTGTTTTACCGATGGTACGGAAAACAGCTTCGCTCTGGATAGACCCCCCGGAATCCCATTGGTAGTATGTATATGTGTCTACGAGAGTCCGCGTCAGGGTAGATGTATTTGGTCTTAACCTGAGACTTACATCGCTAATACTTGCGACAATCGGTAAACTTTGGTTTTGGTCGTCCAGGGCTTTAACAGGTTCTGTGTACGCCTCTATTGGGTTTATCGAGAATCGTAGTGTATTGGATGTGATGTCAAGACGGAAGTATCACTCCAGACATATGGAGATGATGATCACGCAGGGATTCATAACTCGTTCTCTATTGTGTTGCAACCATCGGGATAATGTGACAAGGTCATGATTATCCGATTCAAAGAGACTAGTTGTTTGATATCCGATATGTGCTTCGTACGGGGCAGACACTATTCCAGCCCCAGGCCTAGCACGTGACATCTGATACTGGATCGAAATACGAGATACTAGGTATTCTACGTCTGACATAGATTATATATTCCAGTAAGAATATTTCTGGAGAATTGGGTAGGCACGGTGCTTTGCTAGAAGCCAACCATGTCTTGTAAATCGGTAAGCACGTAGTACGAGGTACTCGCTTTATCGGATAGTCCGATACCGGATTTACTGCCAACATATCCAGAGATCTCTTGGGTCGCTTCCCAAGGATTCACCGATGACAGTTGACTTAAATTGAATTAATCTGGGATTAATTGGGCTTTATTTAATCTGGGATTAAAAGTGTACAGTGGCGAAAGAACGCGATTAATTTGGAATTAATCGGTAAAATAAATTTAATAGTTAAATTTGATTTTTCTATTTAATTTATTCAAATGGGCTAAAATTAATATATCGGATATATTAAAATGGATTGGATTTCATTACGAGATTAAAGTCGGACTTTAATGCGAACGAACGAATTAATTTAGAATTAGTTCGTAAACGACGTTCGATATATATTTGCGAGGCATCGTTATTTAATTAAATTGGATTTAATTATTTAACGACGAAGGATCGTTTAATTGGATTAAACGGAACCGAGCCGCGGCAAATGCCCGTAGAGATATTTGAATTTCGGATTCAAATATTTGGAGCCAAAAGTGTGGTAGGTGTTCCCACCACACAACCACCTTGTTTTGTCTTTATGAATACCATTTACCCATCTCTACCTTGTTTTGGGTAAAAGGTGAAATGGTTTCACTTTTTGGTAAATAACAAAAGGCATTCTCAACTTTGGTAACACTTGACACAAAATGCAAAAACACAAAACCCTAAAGGAACAAGCTTGGCCGAAACACTCTCCCTCTCCTCTCTTTGATTTGATTTTCAAATCATCAAAAGCTAGCACTTTGGAAGTGAACTAAGGTGATAGGGAAACTCCTCAATAGCTTGGAATCATCTTAAAGCTTGGATTCATCCTAAAGCTTGGATCTTGGAGATCTTGGATCTCAAAATTTTTAAAAGCTCTACACTCATTGTAAGTATATTCCGCACCTTATAATGATCAACTCTTTTATTATGCATGCTTATTAGATCCTTATAATGTTCTAGGAACACTAACAATGGTATCAGAGCCTAATTTAGCATGATAATTTTAGGGTTCTTGAATCTAAAATTTGGGGCTTTTTGATTTTGAGCATGATTTTTTGAAATTGATGCTTTGAGTATGTTTACAACAACATGATAACTTAGAGTTATGCATGATTAGATTTCAAATAAATCAAAAGCAACAAAAAATAAAAAATGTTAGTGTGGCCGAATGTGATAAGCTTGTGCACTGCAGTTTTTTTTTTTTTTAACATGAAATAATGTGTTTGGATGCATGTTTAAATGATGATAGTTGGTTTAATATGATTAGAATCAATGTCTATAATGTTCATGTTAAAATCAAAGTGCATGTTGAGCATGAAATGATGATCTTAGGCTTCAATATGTCTCAAGCATGCAATGATGTGTTTTTGGCTTGATTTTATGTTAAGCATGAATTATTAGTTTAAGCATGATTAATTAAGTTAATTAATATTTTTGAAATATTGAGTTTAATTAATTAATTATGGCTAATACACTTTAATTAAAATAATTGTGATATTTGGAATATTATAATTATGTAAATATGCCTTTAAAATTGAATTGGGCTAAAAGTGTGTATTTGGGCCTAATGGGCTTGGTTTGACCAAGTTTGGTTTTGGACTTTTGGATTGGATCCAATTGGGCCCAAAACCAATTCCATGAAGTCCAAATACATCACTTGACCCTTTAAAGTATTTGATTGGGCCTAATGGGCCTAAATTGATTTGATGGCAATAGGGTGATTCCTATTGGGCCTTGGCATTTTGGGTTTGATCCATTATGGCCAAAGCCCATGCCTTAAGAATCAATTAAAAGCCCATTGGACTTTAATTAAAAAGACATTGGATGTTATTGGGCCTTTGAGACCCATCAAGATTGGATTTGGAATCCAAGTCTTTAAGGCAACTATGTAAGTGTAAATATTTAATTTGGAATTAAATAAGAATTAGTATTGAATACAAATAAATTGGATTTAAGTTGTAGTTCGATATAATTCAAGAATACGTACTCAAAAGTATTTATTCTCAAACGAGTTGGACTCGCGCAAATCAAATCATTGTTTGAACATTGGATGGTCATTAATCAAAGATTAATTAATTGGATTAGATTGATTGTAATAAACATGTTTTGATTGAATACATAATGTATGATGTATGTAATAAACGTATATCGGATGGATCATTTGGAAGTGGCAAGGTAATTTAGTTTAAATTATAAGATTTAGATTTATTCTTAAATTGGCTCTTGTCCGCCTTTAATTCTCTTCTCCTTCTAATTCCCCTCAATGTATATGAGGTTTCTTTATTGTATTTTGTAAAAGGGTAGGAGTTAGAATAGTTCTAGTCGCGGGGAGAGGAAAGTGGAGTGATTTGTTCTAGGAACAATCTGTTTAAATATCCATCCGCATATCGTTATTAATTTACTTTTGCGCCTTATGATGTTTTAGAAGCATTGCTTAAGGGTGTATGATGAGACCTAATCAAATAATAAATGGATGCCAATAAACGTTGATAATGCCAATTTATTGAATAAATTCGTTTTTCCTTCCGTGAGTGATTCTTACTCAAGATCCAAAGTTGGCATTGGCTTGTTGGCCAAAGTCAAGGCCTTTGTCAATTGAGGATGTGTTTGAATCATGAAGGTTTTGTTACATATCGGTGTCTTGTCCAAGTTGTGATTTGTTGGCCAAAGTCAAGATCACTTCTTGTCCATCGACATTGATTACGAAACTTTCCATGTCAATGGGTCCCGCTTAACTGGAATCATTAAGCTTGTTGTGCCAAAGCCAAGGCTTAGTTGATTCAGAGGAAAAAGGTTAGGAAAATATGTTTGACATATTGACATATATAAAGTATGTGTTTCGGACTTGGATGTCCACCTACCGGATCTAGGAATTGGATGAGATCCAATTGATCTTCGAGATCTACCTAGTTAAGTTTCATACAGCTTGTTGGCCAAAGTCAAGGTTGTATGTTATTTAACGGGATCCTAGCCCACTAGGAAACTAGGTTTCCCGAGTACTCGACAGAGGGTTAGAGGCTCGCCGAAAAATAGTGGGAGGCTAGTATTGAATTTGCAATTTCATTCAGATACTTAGCTTTACGCGCTTTCAAATAATTTCGTCAATATTACTTTATTAGTTGGACTAATATATTGTTATTTTTCTATGTAACAGTTAGACTGTACCCATTATCGTTGACTAGATAGTTAGACTATCGTAGATCAAGATGACTGGCAAAGGAAATGTCCGTGATATTATCATGGGAGATAATGTCTTCAAGGGCACAAATTTTGCTGATTGGGAAATGAACCTTAGGATTGTCCTAGGTTCAGAGAGGCTGTTGTATTGGTTCATAAGAGGCTTTGTATACACAAAGACCTCTTGGGCCAAAACCCGGACCGACTGAGACACTTGAGCTGGAGCTTTGGAAGACTCACAGCGATGATTGTGACACAACTCAGTCAATTATGCTTGCTTCGATGACTCAGCACTTTCGCAGACAAAATAGGGACTTGGATCCTTATAATATGTTGGCAAGGTTGCAAGATCTGCATCGCTCTAACAAGAGGATGCAGAGGTACGAGTTAGTCAGGAAGCTCTTTCGCTCACGCATGACAGACGACATCGATGAGCTGGCCAGATGGGGATTGTCTTTGAGGCAGAGATTACTGTGGACATGGTCCTGCAATCCCTCCCCGATACTTGGAGACAGTTCATCATAAATTCTAATTTGATGAACACCAGTGATACTCTTGGAGAGTTACTGTCAACTCTCAAGGAGGCTGAAAAGGAGTTTCAAAAGGGCAACAAGCGCGAGGCGCACTTTGCATCGACATCTCTTGTACCTAAGGCTGGGCCCAAGGCAACTGGAGGTGTGCGAAAGAAGAAGCATATGCAAAAGGGCAAGGCCAAAAAGTCAAAGGCTTCTGGGAAGCCAAAGGACAAATCTCAAGATGTTTGCCTACAGTGCGGCAAGCGGGGTCACTGGAAGCGTGACTGCCGCGAGTACAAGGCGCTTCAGAAGGAGATAAAGGCGGGCAAGGCACCGGCCTCAGGTATGTTTGTTATTGAGATAAACATGGCTACTTCTAGCTTTAAAAATTGGATTTTTGATTCTGGTTGTGGTACTCATATATGTACTGATGCGCAGGATCTGCAGATTAGCAGGAGACTGGCTTCAGGAGAGATTGATCTGCGTGTTGGAAACGGGACACCTGTTGCTGTTTTGGCCGTGGGCACTTTTGTTTTAGAACTGCCTTCGGGACATGTACTTAAACTATCAGACTGTTATTATGTACCTAGTTTGACTAGGAATATTATCTCTGTATCTTGTTTGACCCAATGCGGGTACACTTTTGTATTCCGAAACACTGGGTGTTTTGTTTATAAAGATGATTTTGAGATATGTTCAGCTGATGCTAATAATGGTCTTTATATTTTGAATATAAATCAATCTCAAACATATAATGTAACAAACAAAAGGCTCAAACTAAGTAACAAAGATGAGACTTACATGTGGCATTGTCGTCTGGGACACATTAACAAGACTCGCATATCCACACTTTCGAAGAGTGGGTACTTGGACGGATTTGATCCAAATTCATATGACGTCTGCGAATCTTGCTTATTAGGCAAAATGCCTAAATCACCTTTTAGCGGTAAAGGTGTACGCGCCACCGAACTGTTAGCCCTCGTTCATAGTGACGTTTGTGGGCCCATGTCTAGCCAGGCTAGAGGTGGATTTGAATACTTCGTAACCTTTACGGATGATGCATCGCGTTATGGTTATGTGTATCTTATGAGACACAAGTCGGAAACTTTTGAGAAATTCAAAGAGTTTCGACACGAAGTTGAAAAACAGACCGGCAAGAGTATAAAGACATTACGGTCGGACCGTGGTGGCGAGTACTTGAGCAATGAGTTTCTAGATTACTTGAAAGAATATGGTATTCTTTCACAGTGGACTCCTCCTGGAACACCGCAATTAAACGGTGTATCCGAACGGAGAAACCGAACTCTGTTGGACATGGTAAGGTCTATGATGAGTCGCACTGAGCTACCTATTTCCTTCTGGGGATATGCATTAAACAGTGCAGTTCTTATTTTGAATAAGGTTCCGTCAAAGTCTGTACAACAGACACCATATGATATGGACAGGAAAGAAACCGGGTTTCTCATTCCTAAAGATTTGGGGATGCTGGGCATACGTCAAACGTTTGGAAGGTACCAAACTTGAGCCCAAATCGGATAAATGCCTATTCGTAGGATATCCTAGGGAAACCAAAGGATATTACTTCTATCACCCACGAGAGAACAAAGTATTTGTTGCTCTACATGCGGTTTTCCTTGAGAAGGAATTCCTAAATACAGTGGTAAGTGGGAGGAAAGTAGAACTCGATGAAAATCGGAGTGATACTGTTCCTGGCATAGAATCCTCAACGGAACAAGAACAGTCCATCCGGGATGAGACTGTACCACAATCTTCTATTACACAAGGACCGCGTAGGTCGGAGAGAGTCAGGAACCAACCTGAGAGGTATGGGTTTCTGATCTCACCTCATGTAGATATTAATCTCATTGAGGAAGACGAACCGGCTACGTATGAGGAAGCGATACAAGATATCGATTCCACTTTATGGCAAGAGGCCATGAAGTCCGAAATGGATTCCATGTACACCAACCAAGTTTGGACACTGGTTGATGCACCAGAAGGCGTAAAGCCTATTGGATGCAAATGGATCTTCAAGAAGAAGACGACCGACATGGAAGGCAACGTACAAACGTACAAAGCTAGGCTTGTAGCGAAGGGGTATCGTCAACGACATGGTGTCGATTACGACGAAACTTTCTCACCCGTTGCCATGATTAAATCCATTCGGATAATGCTTGCTATTGCTGCATATTTCGATTACGAGATATGGCAGATGGACGTTAAAACCGCTTTCCTTAACGGAAACCTTTTGGAGGATGTTTATATGCAACAGCCTGACGGTTTTATCGTGCCTAAACTTGCAAACAAGGTTTGTAAGTTAAATCGGTCCATTTATGGACTGAAGCAAGCATCGCGGTCATGGAACCAACGTTTTGATGAGATCATAAAAGAATATGATTTCATTCAAAACGAGGATGATCCTTGTGTATATAAGAAGGTTAGTGGGAGCGCACTGACATTCATTGTCCTTTATGTTGACGATGTATTGCTTATGGGCAATGACATTCCCATGTTAACATCGGTGAAAGCTTGGCTTTCATTAAAATTCTCCATGAAAGATCTGGGAGAAGCAGCCTTTATTCTAGGAATAAAGATCTACAGGGATAGATCTAGAAAGCTGCTTGGACTCTCTCAGAGTACGTACATTGACAAAGTGTTGAAAAGATTCAACATGGATCAGTCCAAGAGGGGACTGTTGCCAGTGTCACATGGCATCTCTCTATCTAAGGACATGTGTCCTAAAACTCAAGATGAGAGAAATAGCATGAGTCGGATACCGTTCGCCTCGGCAGTCGGATCGATCATGTATGCCATGATATGTACTCGACCTGATGTCTCGTATGCTTTGAGCATGTGTAGTCGCTATCAGGCCGATCCAGGTGATGGTCACTGGATGGCAGTTAAGAACATCCTTAAGTATCTTAGACGAACTAAGGATGCTTTCTTGATTTATGGAGATGGAGAACTTGAGGTAACTGGGTATACCGATGCAAGTTTCCAAACCGATAAAGACGACTCTAAGTCGCAATCCGGGTACATATTTTGTTTGAACAACGGAGCAGTAAGCTGGAAATCTTCCAAGCAAGAGACTGTTGCCGATTCAACAACAGAAGCGGAGTATATTGCTGCATCTGAAGCAGCAAAAGAGGCAGTTTGGATCCGTAAATTCCTAATTGGATTAGGAGTAGTTCCGTTAGCAGCTGAGCCCGTTCCATTATTGTGTGACAATAACGGGGCTATAGCGCAGGCTAAGGAACCACGGTCTCATCAACGATCCAAGCATGTTCTTCGACGTTTCCATCTGATTCGTGAGATCATACATCGTGGCGATGTGAAGATCGAGAAGGTCGCATCAGATGACAACATTGCAGACCCGCTGACGAAAGCTATTTCACAGCAAAAGTTTGAGAACACATACATAGTTCAGGTGTTAGATGCTTGAGTGACTGGCTATAGGCCAAGTGGGAGATTGTTAGACAATTATGACCCATAGCGTCACCGTTTGTAAAAGACATTGTGTTTTGTACAAAATTGACTATGTAATATTGAAATTGCCTTTTATCATTTCGTAATTCATTTACTATTACATATAAATGGTAAAAGTCCATATGATTAGTTCCGGATTGAGATGATATGAGACAGTATCAATCCATAAAGTTTAATCATTAAATATCCCTAGTCGTAGTATTATCGAGACTGGACATCGATAATGCGGAATAGACTAGTATTGCACTTGTGCGCGTTGTGAGAGCATAACGGCACAGTTCTCATATGTTTAAGTATAGGATACTTATGCAAGTGCGATAGGAGGTTGTGTTTTACCGATGGTACGGAAAACAGCTTCGCTCTGGATAGACCCCGCGGAATCCCATTGGTAGTATGTATATGTGTCTATGGGAGTCCGCGTCAGGGTAGATGTATTTGGTCTTAACCTGAGACTTACATCGCTAATACTTGCGACAATCGGTAAACTTTGGTTTTGGTCGTCCAGGGCTTTAACAGGTTCTGTGTACGCCTCTATTGGGTTTATCGAGAATCGTAGTGTATTGGATGTGATGTCAAGACGGAAGTATCACTCCAGACATATGGAGATGATGATCACGCAGGGATTCATAACTCGTTCTCTATTGTGTTGCAACCATCGGGATAATGTGACAAGGTCATGATTATCCGATTCAAAGAGACTAGTTGTTTGATATCCGATATGTGCTTCGTACGGGGCAGACACTATTCCAGCCCCAGGCCTAGCACGTGACATCTGATACTGGATCGAAATACGAGATACTAGGTATTCTACGTCTGACATAGATTATATATTCCAGTAAGAATATTTCTGGAGAATTGGGTAGGCACGGTGCTTTGCTAGAAGCCAACCATGTCTTGTAAATCGGTAAGCACGTAGTACGAGGTACTCGCTTTATCGGATAGTCCGATAACCGGATTTACTGCCAACATATCCAGAGATCTCTTGGGTCGCTTCCCAAGGATTCACCGATGACAGTTGACTTAAATTGGAATTAATCTGGGATTAATTAAGAGAGAGAAAATTAATCTGGGATTAATATGGGCTTTATTTAATCTGGGATTAAAAGTGTACAGTGGCGAAAGAACGCGATTAATTTGGAATTAATCGGTAAAATAAATTTAATAGTTAAATTTGATTTTTCTATTTAATTTATTCAAATGGGCTAAAATTAATATATCGGATATATTAAAATGGATTGGATTTCATTACGAGATTAAAGTCGGACTTTAATGCGAACGAACGAATTAATTTAGAATTAGTTCGTAAACGATGTTCGATATATATTTGCGAGGCATCGTTATTTATTAAATTGGATTAAACGGAACCGAGCCGCGGCAAATGCCCGTAGAGATATTTGAATTTCGGATTCAAATATTTGGAGCCAAAAGTGTGGTAGGTGTTCCCACCACACAACCACCTTGTTTTGTCTTTATAAATACCATTTACCCATCTCTACCTTGTTTTGGGTAAAAGGTGAAATGGTTTCACTTTTTGGTAAATAACAAAAGGCATTCTCAACTTTGTAACACTTGACACAAATGCAAAAACACAAAACCCTAAAGGAACAAGCTTGGCCGAAACACTCTCCCTCTCCTCTCTTTGATTTGATTTTCAAATCATCAAAAGCTAGCACTTTGGAAGTGAACTAAGGTGATAGGGAAACTCCTCAATAGCTTGGAATCATCTTAAAGCTTGGATTCATCCTAAAGCTTGGATCTTGGAGATCTTGGATCTCAAAATTTTTAAAAGCTCTACACTCATTGTAAGTATATTCCGCACCTTATAATGATCAACTCTTTTATTATGCATGCTTATTAGATCCTTATAATGTTCTTGGAACACTAACAAATATACCCAGCAGAGGCGTACACAGAACCGGTTAAAGCCCTGGACGACCAAAACCAAAGCATATTGATTGTCGCAAGTATTAGCGGTGCAAGTCTCAGGTTAAGACCAAATACACTTACCCTGATTTCGGACTTCCATAGACACGTAGTCATACTACCAATGGAATTCCGAGGGGTCTATCCAGAGCGAAGCTATTTCCACACCATCGGTAAACACAACCTCCTATTACACTTGCATGAGTATTCAATACCCAAATATATGAGAACTATGCTGTTACGCTTCCATAACACGGACAAGTGTAATACTAGTCTATTCCGCATTATCGATGTCCAGTCTCGATAATACTATGACTAGGGATATTTAATGATTAATCCTTCGAGGACTGATACTGTCTCATATCATCTCAATCCAGGAACTAATCATAAGGACCTCCTATCATTTATACATCTAGGTGATCTAATCACAAATGATAAGAGTGCAATCTCCTTGTCACATAGTTAATTTATACAACAACACCATAATTTGTACAAATAGTGACGCTATGGGTCATAATTGTCCAACAATCTCCCATTTGGCCTATAGCCAGTCATTCGAGTGTCTTACACCTGAACTATGTACGGTTCGCTCAACTGCTGAGGAAAGGTTTTCGTCAGTAGATTTGCGTGATTATCGTCTGATGCGATTTATTCGATCATCACATTGCCACGATATATGATCCGAACGAATCAGATAAATAGTCAAAGTATATATCTGGATCGTTGATGAGACCATTAATTCTTTGGCCTGTGCTGACGCCTAGCTCAGTTGCTAACAGAACTATATCTAATCTAATTAGATTTATTATCGACCCAAATGGCTTCTATTGCTACCTCAGCAGCAGCAACAACCCGCATTTGTTATTTATTTTGTAACATTATCTTGCTTGGAAGATTTCCAGCTCACTGTTCCGTTATTCAAACTGCATAGTATCGTTGTTTTTATCGGTTAGGAACTTACAGTAGTGATTCCAGTCACTTCAAGTTCTCATTCTCCATAGTTTAAGACATCATCCCTAGTTCTCTAAGATACTAACGGATGTTCTTAATATCCATCCAGTGACTATCACTTGGATTGACCTGTTTGTGAATCCATATGCACAAGGCGTATGAGACACCAGGTCACGTACATTTTTCAATGTACGAGTTCTCGGAGAGTGTCAAAAGCTTTAAATCTATCCCAGTAGATCTTTATTCCTAGAATAAAGGTTATTTCTCCCAAGAATTCTACGGAGAATTTTTCATGAAAGCCAAGCTTTCACCGATTATATTATAGGAATATCATTTCCAAGAAATGACATATCATCATTATTTAGGACAGTCACTCTTAGTGCGCTCCCACTAACCTCCTTATATACATAAGAATTATTTTCATTTTGAATCAAATCATACACTATTATGATTACATTAAAACGATAGTTCCAAGAACCCAATGCTTGCTTCAATCCATAAATGGATCGAATTAACTTGCAAACCTTGTTTGCTTGTTTTGGTACGACAAAACCGTCAGGATGTACAACATCCTCCAAAAGGTTTCCTTTTTTAGGAAAGCAATTTTCCCGTTCAGCTGTCATATTTCATAAATGAAACATGCAGCATTAGCAAGCATTATCTAAATGGATTCAACTATGGCAACAAGTAAATGGTTTCGTCGTAATCGACACAATGTTGATAATGATATATTTTCTTTTCAAGTCTAGCTTTGTACATTGGTATGTTGCCATCCATGTATGTCTTCCTTGAAGACTTATATAGTACCAATAGGCACAATTCCTTGCGGTACATCATCTAGTGTCCAAACATAGTTGATATACATGGAATCCATTTAGGATGTCATGGCACTTTGCTATAAGGAGTCGATACCTTGTATCACTTCCTCATACGTAGTCAGTTGGTATTCCTCAAAAGATTGACATCTTTATGAGGTGTGATCAAAAACCCATATCTCCCAGGTTATTTTCTGACTCTCTCCGATCTACGCGGTTCTTGTGTATTCGAAGATTACTGGTATAGTTTCATCCTTGATGAACTATTTATGTTCCATTTAGGACTCGGTGCCTTGAACAGTATTACTCTGATTTTTATCAAGTTTTACTATCCTCCCACTTACCACTACATATCAGTATTCCTCTTAGGAAAACCGCATGGTGAGCAACAATCACATTTTTCTCATGTGAGATGTATAAGTACTATACTTTGGATTCCTTAGGATAACCAATTACATTAGGCACTTATCCAATTTGGGTTCTAGTTTAGTATCATCCAAACGTATGCCTAGCATTCCCAAATCTTTAGGAGTGAGAAAATCCGATTTCTTTCATGTTCATATCTAATATGATTTATGTCCAACAGATTTTCATGGAACCTTATTCAAAATAAGTATTGCACTGTTAATGCAAATCATTTGAAGGAAAATGGTAGCTCAGAGAGACTCATGATTAACCTTATAATGTCCAACAAAATTCGGTTTCTCCGTTCGGACACACCATCAAACTAACGTGTTCCGGGAGGAGTCCTTATTAAAAGAATACTATACTCTTTCAAGTATTTGAGAAACATATTGCTTAAGTATTTTCCATCTTGGTCTTACTGTGATGGTTTTAATACTTTAGCCGATATGTTTGTCTACTTCGTGTCGAAACTCTAAAAGTTTCCGATTTGTGTTTCATAAGAGAGACACATAACCATAATGTGATGCCACATCCGTAAAGGTCACGAAATACTCATATCCACCTCTAGCCAAGCTAGATATGGGCTCACTTACGTCACTATGAACGAGGGCTAACAGATCGATGGCACTTACACTTTTACCAAGTAAAAGGTATTTCAGGTACTTTACCCAATAAACTAGATTCGTAGACATCATTTGAATGGAATCAAATCCGTCATAGTATCCACTCTTCAAAAGTGTAGATATACGAGTCTTGTTTAATGTATCCCAGACAACACTGTCACACATAATTCTTATCTGATCAAATCAGTTTGAGCTATTTGTTCGTCATATTATATGTTTGATATTTATTTATATTCAAAATATAAATACTGTTTTTCACATCTAATGTGTTTATCTCAATATCATCTTTATATAATAAAACACTTTAGTGTTCTAGAATATAAAGGTATACTCGCAACGAGTTATACTCGATATAGAGATAATGTTTCTAGTCAAACTAGTTATATTATAACAGTTTCCTAATTTAAGTACTCACCCGAATGGTAGTTCCTAAACTTAGGTATCTACAGTAAAACAGCGACTTTCGTCCCTGTAGACAACAGAAACTGGGCGACGCATGCTGTTCCGGGTTCGCGGCCCGGTCGGGAGTACGGAGTAGCCACGAGGGACTAAACCGGAGAATGATGGAGTCGCCACCCGGTGTGAACCAGGAAAATGAGATTTAAGGCTACACTCACCCTTCGCAAGGGAAGACCTCAAACCGTTGGGTTCGGAATGGTCCCTTACTTATGTCACTTGTAATGAAAGGATTTGTGTAATAATTTAATCAAGCCTAAGTAACACTTATTTCCAAGAATATCATGCTTCTAAATTCACATGCGCAAAAAGATAAAAATACACCTAGATTTGCACATATCCTACTTCTAAGTTCACATGCTCGAAAGTAAGTCAAAGTAACAGCAAATATATAACTTCATAGGCATATTGTATTCATGAAAATGCAAGCACGTCATAATCACGTAAGCACACATAAAAGGGAATCAAATAATAATGAACATGTAATTCCATAAACATTTCATACACGCGGAAGCATAAACAAATAACCATTACATATTCATGCATAATAAAAGGAGTCTACTAAGTCCATATGTAACACGTTTCATATATCCTATGTCTCAGTTTTACATACAACATATTTGCATATAATCTAGTTCAAGTTTGCATGCATCACGATAGATTAAAGTAATGACAGATATACAACTTCACAAACGCATTATTGATGGACATGAGAGCGCAAACAAGCACTAATTGCATAAGTGCACATATTAAAGGGAGGAGATTAAGTGCATAATGTAAAAAAAAATATAATTAAAGAGACAATCATATGTGAAATAAATATGCCATGATGCGATTTGAAAGATAAATAATGGAGATGAAAGAAAAGAGATGCGACATATGCTCACATCTATATAGGACCTTAAGTGTTCGATTGAACGTATCTCACATTCATTAGAATACACTTTGTCCGGCGCGGTGAAGTATCGTGGCAAAGGATTTTAACCCCTCGAAACGGAGGACCTTTCATCCGACTTACTAAGCCCATGCGCAATACAATATGATGCATGATCATGCGAAAAGATGGCATACAAAGAAAATCAAATAACTGAATACAAGGCGCGGTGAAGCATCATGGTAAAGGATTTTTAACCTCTTCAATTAGAGGACCTTTCATCGCACTTACTAAGCCCATGCGCAATTAACACAATGCATACATATGGAACAAAAGTGAATACAAGGATATCCGGCGCGGCAAAGCATAGTGGTAAATGATTTTAACCTCTTCAATTAGAGGACCTTTCATCGCACTTACTAAGCTCATGCGCTTGTATCAATGCATATATATATATGAAACAAAAGTAAATACGAACATATCGGATTTTGTATACCCGATTGAACAAATCTTACATCCAATCGAATATGCATCGTCCAGCGCGGCGAAGCATCGTGGTAAAGGATTTTTAACCTCTTCAATTAGAGGACCTTTCATCGCACTTACTAAGCCCATGCGCTTATCTCAATGCACATATATGAAACAAAAGTAAATACAAAGATATCGGATTTCGTATACCCGATTGAATATATCTCACATCCAATCGAATATACATTGACCGGCGTGGTGAAACATCGTGGAAAGGATTTTAACCCCTTCAATTAGAGGACCTTTCATCGCACTCGATCATATCATTACACGAACAAATAATATGCGGAAATTAAATAACGAATAATAAACACATCAAAACAACATAAAACAAAATATGCGCCATTTGCTCAAGTGGTACATGGAGTTGTATCCCGAGTGCATATCATACTACCGTCCATTCGGAATCGACTATGAAATTTACGTCCGGGTTTCCATCCTATGTACCACAAGAGGCGACACATTTTTCATTTTAATCAAGGGTCGCAACACACATCATATTCATAATACATGCATATTTATCTACTCAAGGGCCACAACATGCATTTTAACATAATAATCATGCGAAAAAAACTCAATAAATAATAAAGATAAAACTGAAAACAAGTGTGGAAAATACCCTCAGGTCTAACCTTTTTTGCCAACTTTCGGACTTGCGTTTCACGGTGATCGGAAGGGCTAAAGATCCGCAACTTTCTGGTTCACTGTTTCGACGTTCTAGCTCGCTGTTTTTGCTGTTCGGGCTACTATTTTCACTCCATTTTGCTACTGTTTTTGTTGTATTTTCTGGTCAATGTTTGAAGTCTATTAGGCTACTGTTTTGGGCATTTTAGGAGTAGTTTTGGGTGGTGTTTTGCGGCAGTTTCTGGGGCAGAATTTAGGTGCAGTTTTAGGACAGTTTTCAGAGATTTGGGGACTGTTTTTGGGGCAGAATTTAGGTGCAGTTTTGGGACAATTTCGGTGGTTTATGGGGTGTGTTCATGCGTGTAGGGCTGTGTGTGTAGGGCTGTGTGTGCGTGAGTTTGGTTAGTGTACTGGGCTGTGTATGCGTGAGTGAATGGTAGTGTGTGCGTGAGTGGCTGATGAGTTAGGGGCAGTGGCGTTCATTAGCAGACAGTGTTGGACAGTTATGACCCATAGCGTCACTATTTGTACAGATCATAGTGTTGTTGTACAAATTAACTATGTAACAAATGAGATTGCACTCCTATCATTTGTGATTAGATCACCTTAGATATATAAATGATGGGAGGTCCTTATGATTTGTTCCTAGATTGAGAATGATATGAGACAGTATCAATCAACGAAGGATAAATCATTAAACATCCCTAGTCAGAGCATTGTCGAGATTGGACATCGATAGATGTGTAAAAGACTAGTATTACACTTGTGCGTGTTATGTGAGACATAACGACATAGTTCTCGTATATCTGGGTATAGGATACTCAGGCAAGTGTAATAGGAGGTTGTGTTTCACTGATGGTACGGGAAACAGCTTCGCTCTGGATTAGACCACCGCAGAATCCCATTGGTAGCATGACCTTGTGTCTATGGGAGTCTGCAATCAGGGTAGGTGTATTTGGTCTTAACCTGAGACTTGCACCGCTAATACTTGCGACAATCAATGTACTTTAGTTGAGGTCGTCCAGGGCTTTAACAGGTTCTGTGTATGCCGATGCTGGGTATATTGAGAATCGTAGTGTATTGGGTGTGATGTCAAGACGGAAGTGTCACTCCAGTCATATGGAGAAGATGGTCACGTAGGATACGGTATTAGTGCTCTTATATGCTGCGCGGCTATCGGGATATTATGACTTGGTCATGTATATCCAATTATAGAGACTAGTTACCAGACATCCGACATGTGCTTCGTACGGGGCAGACACATATCCAGCCCTAGGCCTAGCACGTGATCGTCTGATACTGGATCAAAATACGCAATACTACGTATACTACGCCTGATATAGATCACATATTCCTGTAAGGATATTTTCGGAGAATTGGGTAGGCATGGCGCTTTGCTAGAGGCCAACCTTGTCTTGTAAATCGGTAAAACATAATACTTGGTACTTACGTGTTCGGATAGTCCGACGACCGAGTTTACTACCAACATATCCGGAGATCTCATGGGTCGCTTCCCAATGATACACCGATGACGTATGACTCGCATTATACATTAATCTGGGATTAATTTGAAGAGAGAGAAAATTGATCTGGGATTAATTACGGAGATATTTTATCTGGGATAAAATATCAATTTAAAGAGAGAGAACGATTAATTTGGAATTAATCGATAAATAATATATTCGATATATTAAACGAAATTAGATTTCGATTAAGAATTAAAATTAGATTTTAATTCGGGCACTTGAATTAATTTAGAATTAATTCTCGAGCGACGTGATTAGTAAATTGGATTTATTAACGAGGCATCGAGATAATCGTTAATTTAGAATTATCGAAACCGAGCTCGGAATGTGTTTGCGACGTTACGTCGATTTTGAATCACGTACCGCAAGTCGCATCGTAAATCACATCGCAAGTCATAAAAGTCAAATTGCCTTTTGGAAAAGTAACTTTGACTCTTTGACTTTGACCTTAAAATTTTGGAGGGAAATATTGGGGGGAAAAGACTTTTGACTTTTTGGAAAAGTGAAAGCCTTTTCCTTTTTACTTTTTACCAAGGGTAAAATGATTTTAAATATTATTACATTTGTTTTTATTTCTTTTGGAAAAGAAAATAAATGTTTAATATATATTTATGGTATATATATAAGCATTTAGGAAATGCTTTTAAGACCTAATACACAATTCTTCCTCTCCCACTCTCTCTCACCATTCCACGCCATGGCAGTGAACTGCCATGGGTTGGCCGAATTTTACAAGGTAAAATCATGGGTTTTGTGGCAAAATCCAAGCGAGCTAGCACTCCCGAGAGACATACAAAGGTGTTAGGGAAACCCACCCACGAGCCGGGAATCAAACGACGAAGATTCGAGGCTCTAATCTCAGCTCAAAACTGAAACAGTGGGCAGAAAAATCTGCACTGTTTGGGCGCCACTTTGAAGGACAAAAACTTGGAGTTTTGTTCGTCGTTTCGTCTCAACCGATCAATGTAAGTATTCCGCAACTTCTTTGATATGTATTTCACACATCTTCATGCTTGTTTGATGATCTGGGACATAGAATAAAAACAACAATGGCATCAAGAGCCTAGGTTCAAGCATGAAAGTTTAGGGCTTAAAATTTGGGTATTTTGTATTTGAGCATGATTTGAATAAATTGGATGTTTAAGTATGCTTAATACATGTTTAATTGAATATTGATTAGATCAATTTCATGAATTAATGTTAGAAACATTTTTCCCCAAATATTAAAGTTGGCCTAAAATGATAAATTGGGTATTTTCAATTTGAGCATGATTTTATGAAATTGGATGATTAAGTATGCTTAAATATAGTTGAATTGAACATTGATTGGATCAATTTCATGAAAATGTGATTGGATCATTTTTCCCCAATTTTCTTATGTTGGCCGAATTTGATAAGCCCAAATGTCTTGGAATTTTGATTTTTTGTTCATTAGATTAATTGGAAATCATTTGGGTATTTGATTTAATGTCGATTGTGTAATTGATTGGATTGAATTTGAATCGGACATAAAATCCCCAAATTGCCAAGACTTTGAAGCATGAAAATGGGTTTGATTTTCATTAAATGTGTTGTGTGGGCATGTGATAATGAAATTGTGCATGATTAATTGTAAAATTAATGTTTTAGAAATGTTAATTGGGTAATTAATCATGTAATACACTTTAGGTTAATTGAATGTATAATTGGATTTTTTGTATTTAATTAATTGGGCCTTGAAATTGGATTTTGGCTTTTAAAGTTGTCATTGGGCTTGTTGGGCTTTGTTGTACAAAGTTAGGTTTAGGCAAATTGGATTGGATCCAATTGGGCCCAAAACCACTTCCATAAGCCCAAATGCAATTTAATGAACCTTTAAAGTTTAATTGGGCCTAATGGGCCAAGATTGATTTATGGGCTTATGGGGTAAATCCCGGATTGGATTTGGTTATTCGGTTTGACCTGAGTTGACCAAAAGTCCACGCCTTAAGAAATCAATTAAAAGCCCATTGGACTTTAATTGAATTGACGTTGGACGTTAATCGGTCTTTGAGACGCGTTGCGATTAAATTTGGAATTAAGTCGTAAAAGGTTTATTATTAAAGTGTAATATTTAATTTGTAATTAAATAACGAATTAGAATTGAATGCATATTAAATTGGATTTAATGACGTAGTTTAATTTAATTCGAGAATTCGTACTTTGAGTACTTATTCGCAATACGAGTTTGACTCGATCAAATCAATCGTTTGTTTGAACATTGGATGATCACTAATTATCAGATTAATTAATTTGATTAGATTGATTGATACATGCTTGTGTGAATACTTGGTTGTGATGAATGAATAGTGTATATCGGATGGATATTAGTCGGGTGGGGCAATTTTTGAAATTGTTGTAATAAATTCGATTTATTAAATTGGACCTGCGTGTCCAGCCTTATCACCTCTTTTCTATTTGTATTCTCTTCTCATCTATTCCCCTCTATATATATGAGGTTTCTTTAGAAGTGTAGTGTAACGTGGTAGAGAAGTGATACAAGTGCTAGTATGAGAGAGATAAAAGAGAGATTTGATCTAGGATCAATGTGTTAAGTATCCATCCGCATATCATTATTGTTTATTTTCATATGCGCTTTATTATGTATTTAGAATGCATGTTTAAGGGTGTATGATGATGAGACCTTAACAAGATATAAATTGGTAGCCAATTTGCACGCGAAAAACCCTCATCAAATATCATGCGTTTTTCCTTCCATTGAGTGATTCATACTCAAGATCCGAGATTGGCAATGGGTTATTGGCCAAAGTCAAGCCCTTTGTCCGTCGAAGATGTGTTTGAATCACGAGAGTTTTGTTCTATATTGGTGTCTTGTCCAAGTTGTGGTTTGTTGGCCAAAGTCAAGACCACTTCTTGTCCATCGACATTGATTACGAAGCTTTCCATGGTCAATGGGTCGCGCTTGACTGGGATCATTAAGCTTGTTGTGCCAAAGCCAAGGCTTAGTTGATTCAGAGGAAAATGGTTAGGCATACATTGGATGTATTAGCATATATAAGATATATGTTAAGGATTGGATATCCGCCTACTGGATTAGGAATTGGATTGGATCCAATTGATCTTAGAGATCTACCTAGTTAAATATCATACAATTTGTTGGCCAAAGTCAAGATTGTGTTTTATTTAACGGGATCCTAGCCCACTAGGAAACGCGGTTTCTCAAGTACTCGACGGAGGGTTAGAGGCTCGCCGAAAAATAGTGGGAGGTAAGAATTGAATTTGCAATACTCGTTCAATTACTTGCCATACACGCTCAATCAAATATCACTCGTCGTTGTGATTTAAATATCAGTTAGACTAATATTTAAATTGTTGTTTTATTAAATAGTTGGACTATATATATTCAAACTATTCAATTGTAGTTGATTTTATAATTGGATTATAGTAATCAATATAATTGATTTTAAACTATTGAATTATAGTTGATTAAATAGTTAGACTATTGTAATAATTATAATTAGTACCTTAATTATTGATTAAATAGTTGGACTATTAAAATCAAAATATATTGAAAGATTGGACATTTAAAACATAATCTTTGATTAAAATGTTTAAATGGTTTAATTTTCAAATTGGGAATAATTTCAGGATAGTCCTGGAAATAAATAATAAGTTACTTTATTTGATAAAATAACTTGTTAAGCCTAAGCCCAGAATTAAGCGAATTAGTAGAGCATAATCTTTGGAAGATTTATGTGATGATGACTTTAGTGCTTAATTCAATATACTTGTAATAAATCTATGTTTAGATTTAAGAAGTATTATATTTACAATTAATAATTCTTGGAGAATTAATGACTAATCTCAAGGAGATAAAAGTCAAACTTTGCAATTAGAAAGGTGCTCGCAAGACGCACTTTACATCATATTCTAGAAATCCAAGGCTTGGCCAAAGACTTCTGAGATATTGAAAAAGGGTAAAGGCAAAATCATTATGATCTTCTGGGAAGATAAAGAACATATCCCAAAATGACTGCCGTTTGGATATAGCAGACATGAAGGAATTAAAGAAAGAGCAAGGCTCTGACTTTAAATATATTTGTCAAAATTATGTCCATTACTGGTATTAAAATGGATTTTAAAATACTGAGTATGTTACATAAAATATATGTAATTGATGTTCAGAGTCTGCTGTGAGCAGGATACTGACTTCAAGTGAGGTTAATCTACGAATCGGGAACGGAACGGGACGAAAGTCGCTGTTTCGACCTTAGATACCTAAATTTAGGAACTACCTTCGGGTATGTACTTAACTTAGGAAACTATTATAATGTAAACTAGTTAGACTAGAAACATTATCTCTATATCAGTGTTTAATCCATTGTGGATAAACCTTTATATTCTAGAACACTAAAGTGTTTCATTATATAAGATGACATTGAGATAAACATTAGATGTGAATAACAGTATTTATATTTGAATATAAATAAAATCTCGAACATAACATGAAAAACTAATAGCTCATACTGATCTGATCAGATGAACTTAATTGTGGCATTGTTGTCTAGACACAATAAAATAGACTTGTATATCCACACTTTTGAAAAGTG
>SKCR01039881.1:0-52847 GCA_019454045.1 Zanthoxylum bungeanum
ACAACGAATCAAGGCTTGAGACCTTATTTTATGAGCTGGAAACATCCAAAGAAATCCATCTCATAACAAACTAAGTTCACAAAAATAGATGTTCAAACCCAGCACCACTAGGACCTGAAAATAAGCAACATTGGTTGGATGCTATGTTATTTTCCCTATAAATCTCATGAGCTCATAAATAATAACTCTTTCGAGTGAAGGGTTTTTGCCCTTATCTTTTGAATTTGGCCCCATTTGCTCTTTTGCACTTGAGTCTCATGTAAATATATATTTTTTAAATTTCTTTTTGCTTTTACAAGGGGATAGCAGGGTCATCTAGTCAAAGGTCAAACTATTTAGTGAACAAGGTATGGTAGAAATTAGATTACCAGTCTAAGAACTCATACATGCGACCAAGCCTTGACATAATAAAATCGTGTATGTGAGGTACAAGCATAAGATATACCAATAGTTTTTGTCACACACATACATGCATATAGAGCATTAAGTAAAATAAAAGCATATTATACATGTATAACCATATATCCTACATACCGGGATCATATGCACATGCTTTTCATGCTTGAACAAGCCACACAAAATATTTTTGGTCATTTTTTTTTATTTTTCAGATTTAACACACACAAAAAAAAAAATTAAAGACACGAAATAGCTTGTCAATATCCAATGGTACTTGGAGTTGTATCCTGAGTACAAATCATACTACCATCCATTTAGAATCGGCTATGAAATATATGTTCGGGTTTCCATCCTATATACCAGGGGAGATGAAACAAAAACAAAACACACACACCTATATGCAGTGAAAAGAAAATAAACGTGCAAAAACATAAAACACACGCGCACACACACATGCAATGGGAAATACAAATTCACATTCTAAGAAGAGTTACACCGAAATGCACTTTCATCATGCCTGTCAGGATCAAGACATTCAGAAGTATATGGGAAGTCATCTTACTTCCTCACCCAAATCTTTCTAGGAATCGCTTTCACATGAGTATTCCCAGTCAACAAAGCAAGTTTATCACTAAGAAATTGTGTCTGTTTTGTTAGTGCAGAAACTTGAGAAACTAGATTTGAAGAATCAAATCTATGAGACACACTCTTATGCCTCTTCTTTTATTTGTGCAACACGAAGCACTTAGGCCTAATGTGTCCTGCCTTGCCACAGTGATGGCACACAGACAAAAACCTCGGATGAGAGCGAGGTTTACCCACATCACCTCTAGGTCGAGGTTGGGTCACAGGACGAGGAACAAACAGAGGAATCACATGACTACACTCAACAGGCTTCTTACCTAAGTCATGTTTAGGAGGTTTAGGCACTGCTCTAGATGTTGACGCCTTATCACAGTTAGGCTCAAAACTAATACCTAACATACGGTCCACTTTCTTATTCCCACTAGAAAATGCAGACAACTGAGTTCTAGCATCTTCAAGTTCAGCCTCTAAAGTTTGGACCCTATCAACTAGGCCTCTATTCCTCTCCTTCAGGTCATCTACCATCAAGAGACTTTGCTTAAATTTGGCTTGAGCTTCATTCTTTTCTAGCTCTACTCCTTTCAGCCTCTTATTGACCTCTATATTTATCTTCTTAATAGCTAAACTCTCATTAAACATTTCAACATAAGCTATTTGAAGACTTTCCTCATCTACAGACTCATCGAGAAAAACTTCAGAATCAGCATCATTAACAACAATCTCTCTCTCATCAGCCACACTAACAGTAAAGGCCATATAATTGTCCATATTCTTAGTAGAATCATCACCTTCTGAATCACTAAGGGAGGCTGCCATGACTTTCTTGCTTTTAGCCCTAAGGTATGTGGGACACTCAGATCTAACATGCCCATATCCTTCGCATTCATGGCACTGGACACCACATGATCTACTATCTCTATCCTCTCTAGACTCTCTCCTACTATGCCTACTCTCTCTAGGCTCATCCTCCATATCATTGTCACTATTATGGCCACTCTTCTTCAGCTTATGAAATTTCCTAAACTTCTTTGCAAACAAGGCCAAA
Organism: Zanthoxylum bungeanum; assembly: GCA_019454045.1. NCBI lineage: Eukaryota > Viridiplantae > Streptophyta > Magnoliopsida > Sapindales > Rutaceae > Zanthoxylum > Zanthoxylum bungeanum. The sequence goes on from SKCR01039881.1 coordinate 2,030, forward strand.
TCATGATCCGTGAGGGTATCCTCATCACTAGACGAACCATGAACAACTTCCTTCGCGATCTTCATCGCTATAGTTTTGGGCTTTTGATACCCAGGAAGTTTCTGCTCATAAACCTGCAGTTTTCCTACGAGGTCTTCTAAATTAAGTTGATCGAGGTCATTGCTTTCCTCGATGGCGGTGATTTTGGGTAGGAACTTATCAGGCAAGGATCTAAGGATTTTCCTAACTATCCTACTGGTAGGAATAGTCTCACCTAGGTTAAAACTTGAGTTAACTATGTCGTTAATCTCAGCATAGAACTCATCAAAGGTTTCCTCATCTTTCATTCTGGCGAACTCAAACCTAGTAGCAAGATCTTGGAGTCTATTATTTTTTACAGATAATATGCCCTCATGCACAGTCTACATGATGTCTCAAGCATCCTTGGCTATCTCACACATTGAGATTCTCCTAAATTTAGCAGAACAAACTGCACCATGTATGGCATTAATTGTCTTGCTATTCCTATTGCTAGCATCAAATTCATCATTGGTCCCGGTCAATTTGTCTTTAGGGGAAGAGACCTCATCAACTATAATAACATGAGGTTTCCACCCGTACTCAACTGTCATCCAGACCCTCTCATCTGAGGACTTAAGGAATGCTCTCATGCGAACCTTCCAATGTAAATATGCTATGCCATCAAAAAATGGCGGAAAATTTAAGGGTTGACTACGTTCCATAGCTAATGGGTCAAGGATCGAGTTCAGGCTTTGATACCAATTGAAAATTCGCGATAAGCCTAGGTTCTGACCCTATACGGAATAAAACACAATAATCAAGACAAGTCCATATTATTGAATCTATGGAATATAAGCATGCAACCACAATGTCCAACAATTAAAATAGATTGCGGAAAATTAAATCAATCACACAAAATAAACACAATAATTTTGGTACGAAGTGGAAAACTAGTGTGAGTAAAAAACCACTCCGGGTATATCGGCTACCAGCCCAATCCACTATATAGAGAAAAACTTACAGCGATGGTCAAGACCTATGGTGGCAACTCCACCGACTCAAGTACCTCAATACTGCAAGAACTCAAGGCAACTCCTCAATCCCGCGACCCACGGTTTTCTTCAGAACCTCTGAAGTCTCTGAGTAGATTGTATCCGTACGCACGCCGCAACTCCGACTACCAAACTTCCTCATTGAGAACTCTGAAGGATTGGGAATTTTGGGTTTGGTTGTGTTGAAGGTTTATCAAAGATTGAATCTCACCATTAATGAAGAAGACAATAAGATAAGAAGTCTTCAGTGGTGGATTCAAGAGAGGTTGAAAGCTTTTAGAGATTTTGGCTCAAGGAAAATGTGTTTCAACCCTTGGGGATGGTGGCTACATGTTCAATTTTTAGGTAGGGTGAAAAGCTAGGGTTTTTCAAAGACAAAAGGCTGAAAAACGCGTTCAGGTGCGACTGGCATTTCAACGCTTACTCAAACGCTGCACGAACGCGTGCCTACTGGAAAGACTCGTTCGAACGCCACTTGAAGGCACCACGAACGGATGCTCTCTGGAATGTCCCCGTTCGAACTCACCTAGAACGTGACTCGAACGTTTGCTCTCCGGAATGATCTCGTTCGAAACCAATGTTGAACGTGCTACTAACGCCAAACGTTCGAACGCCTAAACAAACGCGACACTAACGAAGATGCTTCAGCTTTGCCAAAAATCAGTCCAATTGCTCCAAGTACTATAAGATAAATTACAACTCAATTGAACTTGTTTTGTCACGGACATTGCCAATAAAAATGGAACTAACATACTTTTAATATGATTTTAAGTACTCTCAAGTCGACATTTAGTTTCCTTGCATCTTGGGTCGGACTTAAACATCCTAATCTTATTTGTCCAATTTTTTATATGCTAAAGAACATATTTTCCTGTTTCAGTAAAAAATTTCCCATTACAGATTTCTGGTTATAATTAACACTAGTGTAAAAAATGACAGCACAATAATGTTAGAAGTGTTACATGATTTGATGCTGTTCTCATTGTTTATAGTCATTAGTTGACTTAAGTAAAGATGATTCATTGGTAATGGTAGATAAGTTAATAAGATTAAAAATTAAATCAAAAGAGGGACCTTTCATTTACTCATTAAACAATCCAAACAAATGATACATTATACAACCACACTCCAACAACCCAAAATGGGAATGATCTCCAACATGACTAGGAAGAATATATAGGAAAGAATCATTATCAACAATACGACAAGCAATTGGAAATATCATCGTATTCAAAACAGAATTAAGACTTAATTAGAAGTTGATGATAGTCGAAGCACAAGATGCTATGAAGAGTAAGAATAGAACAAAATTGAAGGGTGCTTTTGTAATGCTTCCATCTGATGTCCCTCCTGTTTTTGGCACTGTTTTGGACCCAGTTCCTGCACTTCCTCCCTTTCCTGCATTGTTACAAAGCATTAACATGATTACAGAGGTGACGATGGGAACAGCTCACAACAGATAGTCGGCTAGAAAATTTAATATCCATTAAAATAAGAAAGTCAAAAAAATTATATTTTATCAATAATGGACATATATTTTAGAACTCGTCTAGGGCTCACAAAACGGAGGGCGGCACCTGCATGATTAGTCTTATTCAACATATTTTAGAACTTTTATATTGCTCATAGAATTTAATGCCTCCTACTACATACCTGAAGGTACACCTGATGCTGATGGTATGATATCAGGCTCAGGTGTTTCATTTGAAGAAGAATCTGTAGGAGAAGTTGCAGGAGAACTTGCCGGGGAACTTGCTGGTGAGCTTGCAGGTGAAGTTGCTGGTCCATTGGCAGCAGCTGCTTCACCAATATTGCATATTCAAGTTAACAGAAATTGACATAAATAAATACAAAGTTGAGAAATTGAGGTTACCTTTACACTGGCTAATTGGCGGAGTTTGAACTTTACAAGCACCAGGGAGAGAGAGAGCAAGAGTTTGGTTTATATTGATACCTATAGAAGGAACGTTACCATTAAGAACAGAGCAAAGGCATTGTGGTGATGATTGAACCACACTGCCTAGCTGTGAGCAGCATGAAGATGATGGGGTTGAGGAATTTCCTGTAACATAGTTTAGGCAGGGGGCTAGGCTTGTGAGGGCGCTGGTGCATGCTAACTGAGCCATGGCTCCACCCCATAGAATGGGAACAAGGACCAGGAGTAGTATACCAATCTCAAGCCCACTTGAAGCCATTTGACTGGAATTTTTGAGTGTCAAATTGGGTTTCCAAGAGTCAAATGTTCGATGGGTTTGAGTGAGAAAGGAAGGCAATTGAAGTGATTATTATATAACAAGTTTGTGAATAAATGACAAATAGATTGGTATATTTGGTTGGCCAACTCTTACTTAACCAAGGGTTATTTTTTAATGACTGAACAGATTCTAGATGTGATCATCATAATCTTTTAGCTTAACAAAAATGACTTCTGGTTTCCTATTGTTTTTCATAATTATTTATTTTCTATTTTATTATTTATTTGTATAATTATCTATATGGTACATTCTATTTTAATAGTAAGAATAGTAATCGGGACATTCCGTCCAATTCCGGTCTTGTCCCGATTATGATTCGGGATGAAAAATTATTTTGAATCCCGATTGATTTTTTAATCAGAACGAAAAGTCATCCTGAATCACGATCGAATTTTTATTTATGTCGATTTTTATCTCGAATCTTGTACCATTCATTATGGGACTCGAATCCTGGTCGAGTATTGAGATTTCCTTCCAACCCTAAATAGCGGTGACCTAATGGGTAATTAATGAAAATATTATAGACTCAATGGGTAATTAAAAAAAAATTGCAGAATTAGAGGGCATTCTCCCTTTAATTTATTTAGACAAATATTTTACTGGCTGCAAAGACTTAGCATTACCTTGTGTAGAAGAAATATTGAGTAAAAGAAGAGACCAATGATGCAGTCAGCAGGGTAACCAAAATAAACTAAAAGAAATGACAAATCAATAGCTAGAAATAACTCTCATACCTTGTGAGGAAACTTGGCCTTTGAAAGCTTAAAAAAAATTATTAATAAGATGAATCCTTCACATCATAAACATTAGTTAAGAGTAGATGAACTCCATAACCCACTTCAAATCTACCAAAAAAAAATTCCCTCCAAATTTCTTGAAAAAACTATAAACCCATTATTATAAATCCTTAATCTTATTCTGAAAGACTCATCAATACAAGGCAAATCTGTAGTACCTCAATTTCTCTCAAAAACATAATAATGGAAGGATTGAAAATGAAAACTTCCCATGTCTTAATAGCATTACTAATAGCAACTCTTGGTGTCATTTCAATAAATGGTCAAATAACTACACCATGCACAACCTCAATGATCTCCACCTTCACACCATGCTTAAATTTCATCACTGGAAGCAGTTCAAATGGCGCCGCGACACCAAGTCGGAGCTGTTGCGATGCATTAAAATCGCTAACAAGCACTAGCAGGGACTGTGCTTGTCTTGTGATAACTGCCAATGTCCCTGTTCAATTGCCAATCAACCGAACCTTATCACTTACTCTCCCAAGAGCATGTAACATGCCTAGTGTGCCTGTGCAATGCAAAGGTGTGCCACTGTTTCTTTGCCTGTTCATCATTGATTTCATTAAGGGAAATTTACATTTAGGTCCCCCAAGGTTTTCTTTCATCTACACAAAGGCCCACCTGTTTTTTAAAAATGGTTCCACTAACCTCTTTTGGGGATATGTAAAAAAATAAGGGGTCTGTATGATTATTTTTTTAAATAATGAGATCTTTGTGACTATTTTATCAAAATATGAGGTCTACGTGTCTTTTCTATTTTATTAATCATTGTTGAAGTATTAACTATGATTTTATTTTATTTTATTTTCTTGCAGCCTCTGGCACTCCTCTACCAGCTCCAGGTACCCTAATTCATCCTAAATCTTTGGATTCGTCTTGATTTTTTTAAACAAACAAAAACCACAGTTGTGTATTCAATCTATATTTTGTATGATTATTTTGTATTTTAATAATAAATGAGTATTCAATCATGATTTTCATAAGTTTTTTTAAAAATTTTATTGCATTCTATTAGGATTTTAAAAAAATTCATTAAAATATGAGAAAATTTAAAGATCCATTGATTTTTATAGATTTCATTCAATATTGGATTTTGATGGATTTTAAAGAACAAGAAAAAAAAAACAAAAACAAAAACAAAAACAAAAACAAAACAACTTTTGAAATCTCTCTGACACAGGATATTTCCCACCTTATTAATAATATAATAAAAAAAAAACAAGTTTTGATTATCACATGTACTAACAAAGCTACATGTCTGGATTATAAAATAAATATAAACACAAACAATATGTGTCTTAAATAAATAAAAAGTTCATTGTAAAATATGTTTATCACGTAAGAGATTTGACAAATTTACTTCTCTTACGAATTAAGGTATGTTTCTCTCGAATTTTTTTTTTTTTTTTTTTTCATTTTATTTCAATGTATTTATTTTTATCACATTAGCTATTAAATCTAATTTCTATTACCACTTGTGATTAAACAAAATTATTATATTCAATTCTAAGACATGTGCCTTCAATATTTATTTTCATATGAGAATCTTTATAAAATTTCCTTTTATTTGTAAAATCTAATCTTATGGTTTTTAACTTTTATTATTGTTATAACTGAGAGTTAAATTATTTTTTATTTCATAGTTTGTCTTTTAATCAATTTTTAATTCTAATTTATGTTATTAAAATAATTTATGAATTTGTCAAAATCTAATGAAATAAAGATAAAACAAATCATTAAAATATTTGAGTCTGTATGGAATTAATTAATCTATGAATTCAATAGAATCCATGGATTATTAAAAAAAAAATCCGACACAATCAATTAAAATCATAATTGAATACACTCCCATGCATTCTTTGACGCTATTATACTCTAGTATAATTTATTTAAAATTCATTGTCGAGACATAAAACAATCCTCCTCTTTTATTTAGATTTGTGACCGACTATAAAAAGATATTCCAAACGATATGCTGAGTTATTGTGATTGTTTAACGTCAAACAAACAAACAAAAAAATGTAATGAACTCTTACATGAAAAGCTGAATAATTAAATAGGATGCTTGTTATCCAATAGAGCAAAATGTGTTGATCGTAGAACCTGTTCCGCAGGTCCTGCTGCTCTCGGGCAAGCTCCTGCACCTATAGCTGATTCTCCTCTTAGTCCCGCAGGAGGTAACACTTGGCTAAAAACCTTTTCAAAAATTTTAAGTTATATTTGTTCCATTGTATCTAAAATAACTGATTTATTTATTTTTATTGTTATTTAGCTTCCAAAGCTTTTGCTCCAACATCGGAGACAGATACAGCACCTGCTGCATCTCCACCTGTGGAATCAGATGCCCCCACAAGCCCAGGGATCAGGCCAGTACTCACACCATCACCATCAGCCTCATGTCGACCTTGCATTTCCCCACCTTCCATCTTATTATTCTTCATTGGAATTATTATTTTTTAAGAGCTATTATTGATTTGCAACCCTGCACTTTGTCACGTTCCAATTTTAATGTAAAACGATGGTGTAATATGATTTTTGTTCGTTAGTTCAATACATTTATGTGTTTTATTATTGAGTCGTTAGCTCGTATTAAAATAAAAAATAAAAAATAAAATCCATTAAATCAGATATTAAACTGTACATAATCAACATAGAAATTTTGTCTTTTTGAGTGGATGATTTCCAATACACACTCATGAAGAGAAGTAAAATATTTAGATAACATAGAACAAATCTAAATTAAACCCACCAAAGATCTAACCACACATGTATTATTAGTCAAAGAATTCATTTACATACATAATGAAATGAAAACATGGATTCATAATACAAATATATCTTTAATCCTGCAGAGAATTTCCTCAATAAGCCACTTAAAAATTGATGGACAAATTAATTCTAGGCATGTAAATCCTTTTATATGGAAGTTGGAGGGAATTGGTGGAAGTTACCCACTTATTTTAGCACATATATGAACTTCCCCATGTATCCTAGAAAAAATGTGGGCATTCTCATGTCCTCCAACAAACATGGGTTGGGCCAGGTTGACCCATTATAGGTGACCGAACCCTATTACATCCAACATTTCTTATTCACAAATGATGAGATCAACAATTTTATTATCTCTACAAGAACCACTCATACTTAACAATTGTGCCGTGCGACTAACATACCTCGAGAGCTCATTTGTTATGCGTATGTTAGGAATACATGACTTTTCAAACAATGGAAAGATTATTGAGTAGATTAAGTATGCAGTATCGTCGATTATTTTATCACATTACATCCTCTCGATCTCTTTTCGAATGTAATATTTATTTTATATTCACAATCATGCTTGATCAAGTAGAACAATATAATTGGTCGACCAGTGAATACAAGCTAATGTAATATTATTAATTTAATGATCTTTCCCTTTTCTTGAATCTCTTAACCTTAATTCAATTCACTTTTCTATAGATGTTCTATTGGATCAAATCTTTCATGATCTTCCAACAACACTCCAAGATAGCGATCATCAAATCTAAGTTTTAAGAAGCAGACAAGAGTTTAAAGAGTACACTGTGAGATTGAGATAATCTCAAGGGTTTCACATAATATCAAGATTGAGATCTTTACTTGTATTATCATAATTAGTCGTAATTGTACACATGGTATGAAAACATGTGCTACTGTATTCTCTAATTTCCTAAGGAGCATATGGCTCAAAAAAATATTGTACATATGATAGTTCAGACAATTACAATGTCTAACTCAAATGATATTAAGACGAGTAAGGTGAAATAAACTTATTCACTTCTGGTCATATCACAGAGAAAGTGACCTCGTAAACAGAACAACATTCCTTAATTTCTAAGCTTGAGCTCCTCTAAATTATGACTTAGACAATAAACTTAAAATTTTTTTCTCATCTCCATTTATCACAAAATAGTGGAAGCCAATTATTTGTTTGTCCGACATACTTCTCATACTAACAAATAGTATAATGTTCTAAACATATATTAACATAGTAACATATAAGCACTGAACGCAAATATCAATGAGTATTAACATTAGTAAACAATATCGGGAAAAATAATAATCATGAAATGTAAGTACATTAACACCTATGTAATCCCGGAGATTTTACGTGTCTAAAGAAGATATCTCAAAGAATTGGCTTTGTCAATTGATCTGCTATCATATCTTACTTAGAAATGTACCTTATGTTTACCTCTTTCAGTGCAACTATATCTTTTACAAATTTATATTTTGTATCTATATGTTTGGTTTTATATTGGAATTTTGGGTCTTTTGTGTATGCTATTACTGCTTCACTATCATAGTTGACTAATACTAGACTAGAAGCAACATTTATAACACCTAAATGATACAAAAACCTTTTTAACCATATAGCTTCTTGCACTGCTTATGAAAATTCCATAAATTATGTCGACTGCCGAGCTAACAAGCTTACTATTAAGCTAAACAAGGAAAACGTGAAGAATATGGTTAGATTGGAAGCAATGGTACAAAACATAGCCGCATTTTTGAAAAGACTGGAAGACTAAATAAGAAAACTAGTCAATAACTAGAACTACATACCTCAAAGGATATTGTTGGGTGACACTGAAGAAGATCCATGGAATCGAGAGACTCACAAAGATACTGTAGTGGGACAGAGGCAGAGTTATATATAGAGACTGTGGTGTCATGTCAAGATCTTGGAGTATGCATTGTGCAGATGTCTAATGAATAGCTAAATGAAGAAATTCGAAAGTACATCTATGAGGAAGTTGTAGAACAATGAGTTAGATAACAACAGTTGTGTGAGACTATTGAAAATCTCATGCAACAATGGGACACATCATTCCATAAAGAAGCTAGCATCATTGATATCGCCATAAGTTTGAAAGAATGGCACAACCATTCAAACTCAAGCATCATACGAGACCTCATGACAGTTTATCATTCCTTTCAAGACCCTTTAGAGCTAAAAGATTGAAGAAGGTGTCATGGGCATTGAGTGAAAAAGAATTATATTTGCCACCTCATTTTTGAAGAGGCACTTGAATAGTAATGTACATGGCATCGTCCTATGTAGGACATCCAAAGCCACTTTGAAGCCTCCTTGAAGGAAGATCTTCAAAGACCGTCTAGCTGAAAATGTTAAACTTAGCACTAGTGGGGAGGCAACCCACGCGTTTAATTTTTGTTGTCTTTAATTTAGTTTTATTTTATTATGTGCTATTTGCGTGTTTATTAGTTTGCATGTTTATCTATGTAGGTACTAGCACATTCCATACTCTCTGCGCAATCAAAGTCTGACCAGCAAAGTCTGATCAACTTCATGCAAGATAATGTTGGTCCTCATTATTTTTCCTTTACGCTTATTTTACATTGAGGACAATGCAATTTTTAAGTTTTGGGGTATGTGTGCATGTTAGTGTTAGTTCCTATTATTTATAAAAAATTAAAAAAAAATTTAGTCATGTGATAGTGAAACATAGTTTATATGATGAGTTTGTTTTTTTATGATGAAATTTTAGGAAATGATAAGTGCCCAAATTTACTTTTATTTGATGCCTTGAGCATGTGATCTAAGTTAGACTCGTAAGCACTTAACAGTAGTTCTCTAGTAGTAAGAGCCTAAGTAGTTGACAAAGTGACTAGTTAAAGAAATTGCTTGACCATTTGCTTAGATGTCAATTTTGATTTGCTAATGTTATGATGTATGGTATGGTTGAAAAAAGGAAAGAAAGCAACAAAAAAAAAAGTTAAACCACCTATAACCGATAAGCGTAAAGCTACCCATGGGCGAGTGTTAGGACCATCATTAGGAGAAATACTACCTTAAAATGATATGTGTGTTGAAAAAAAGAAAAGAAAATTCGTAATATACTGAGCAAAAAAAAAAAAAAAAAAAACTAGACATAGAAACTTTTGAGATATCTAGGTTGGTTTGACCCATCGGATGCCAATTTTTGAGACAAAATCACCAAGTTGGCTTACTTAGGAATCGAGCTATGACCGAACTTTTTTCACACACACAATGTGAGTCTGGCTTAGATGATTTATTCAAGAATTTGGATTTGAGTTGTGTTGGGTACTTTGAAGGTTCTTGGGTTTCGTTACTAGGCATTCTTTGAGGACAATATTAAATGCAACTCCCATGACGATTTCGTTAGGTAGTTATTTTATTTATTTATTTATTTATTTTGCATTTGTGTGTGATTGCATGTGTGTGTAAATTATGTTTGTGGGTTTCATCACTGTATGCCCTTACGAGACTATAACACGTCCATTAGGGTCGCTAATGGGTTTAAAGACTCGTTGCATATGTTAAATATAATTGTGATCCCTGCGAAAGTGACTTAGGTTAATTTTCTTAGTTTTATTTTATTTTATTTCTTTTATTTTGCTCGATGACTAGAAAATGTTAAGTTTGAAGGTATGATGAACAATTAATATCCATATATTTCCCACCCATTTATTTTTATATTTTGTGGATGATATCGAGCTTTATAAGCAAATTGATGTGTTTTATAAGTCAAAAATAATACCACGACTCAACGGATTTAACTGGGGACGAGAACGGTAAGATATAGAACAAATTGAAGTTTAATTCAGAGTCAAAATACGCGTCCCGATGCAAACCGCTCGTCGAGACACGCGCATGAGGAAAATTGAAACATAATGTAAATTTCAAATTTATTGTTGAACAAATTGACGTGTCACAAAGCCTATGCATGAGCGTTGTGAGGTGCGCCAAAGTTGGTGTTTGCGCGTCGCGACATGGTAATTTCGATTTTTTTACCCATATATCCAATTTTTGAGTAGGAAAACACCCGTTGTACCTCCTATATAAGTACCAGTTCGTCCTAAAACCTAAAAATTCCCAAAAAGAAACCTCAAAACATATTTTAGAGACTCCAAGAGTATAGAAGAACGCCTAGATCAAGGCAAGAACGAGTGCATCAATCAGACTTGGAGCTTGAAGATGAAGACTACAAACGAGTATGAGTAGTTAATTCATTAATTATTATGAGTAGCTAATTCATTAATTCTATGGTTGTAATAGATTTTGAGCATGTTTATTAAATAAAATAAACATCTAGTCAATTGATTTATTCTTAATATATTTACCTGACCATCGAAAGAGGCTTGTGAATAATTTAGTATTTTTGGTTAGTAATTAGTAACAATAACCTAATTGAATGAAAAATATCTGAACTTATTGAGTGCATGCTTAGGTGAAGTGGCAACCTTATGTTCTTCTATCTTATAAGGTTTTCCTGAAATTTGTTATTTATATTTATTTACCTTTTTCAGTTATTTAATTTAATCAAAATTCTTTCTCAACCAATAATTTAGTTTAAGTTAAATAAGTTTGTCTTTGTAATAATAAGAGAAATGTTAAGTCACTGTGGGTATGATATCCGATTTTTTATCACTGTATTACTTGAGCGATACGTATGCTTGTGTGCTAGATTTATAAAATCATGATCACTGTCTCTGTTGTAAAACCTCTGTCTGTTGATTTGAATCATTATTCAACCAACAGTCCCTAATAATTTGGTTGAAAGCCTCTTGGTAAGACCACCCCTCCTCGTAAAAGAACCCATGTCCCTTCTATTACAAACTGATTCCACTATTTAGTTTTTATCTCAATGATCCAGGGCTATGGTCTGAAACCCAGTGATCAAAATTTTCCACACTTTGATTCTGATCAAGTTCCCCCCACTTCGTATTTGCTAAGAATCTGTCAAGGCGTTCCTCGATTATTTTTTATCCATATATTATATTAGACTAAGTGAAAGGATACCTCGAGAAACCAAGACCACTTTAATCCACTGCTAAACAACTATCAAAACCCAAACTACTCTCCGGTTTATCCATATCTACTGATAATTTTTTTGTTACCCTAGGAAATACAATATCATATTTAAAAATGTAAAGGGTCTCATTCACATCTCTGAATGTTCGAGGATTCCTCAATCCTCTAACATTCCAACTTAATATTTTAATGGATGTCGGTGTTGCTGCTCAAAAGCCACCACCACTTCAAAAATGTTATTGTACTCATTATCCTCACTTGTGGCTTCAGCAGAGATTTCATTGCCTCCCATGTTAGAACATTTTAGAAAATAATATTTAGAAAATATTAATGGGGGACATGTGGTACACCCATGATGGTAATATTTTTGGAGAGGTTAGAGGAAGTCATTAAGTTACCAAATGAATATGATTAAATAGTAATCAAAACATCCAAATGCATGTGATTACATAGTAATCAATGCTTGCTTCCAAGTGCATGTGAGTGAATAGGAAGCCATGCATATGATGGTATGGTAACTTGATTTCCCCTCCTATAAATATTAACATTTGCTCATTGAGATAAACAATCAATTAAGTTTAATTAAGGACATCCCTACGAGAAGTAAGGTATGCAATTGTGTTGTGAAATACTTAGATTTATTTCAATTTGTTTGTGAATAAATTTAGGACTAGTAATACATGTATGGTTAGATCCTAAGTGGACCGGCGCGTGTGTGACTTGTTAGCACGTGGCCGGTGCGTAAAGGTGCGTGTCTGGCACATGACATTATGTAAGAGCGCGCGGGGACTTGTGGTGGCGCGTGGTTTGCGCGTGAGATTCGTGTTTACTCTTGTTGACATGTATCAGCGCATATGGGCTTGTGTTGACATCATTATTTATTGATTTTGATGTATCTTACCTTGATTTAGAGCTTATATTTTTTTATAAAAGGAGTCCATAATGATAAATTTATTTTATCATGCAAACTTGTGTTTATGAATTGCCTATTGTCTTTGTGATATTAGTATATTGTGAGTCAAACTTTGTGTTCATTTTACTAATTATCTTTTCTTGTATTTATTATAGGAAAATATGTCAATAATAAAAAGAACTCTCTGTGTAATAAGAACATCCAGTGAAAGATTAAGGGTTGCCTAATTGCTTTGAAACTTAGAAGAATATAAGATGCATGAAAATGATGACATGATCTCACACATCATAAAAATAAATGAAATGATACAAGATTTAATTTGGCAAGGTAAATGGACAAGGCAAAAGAACATAGTTAAACTACTACGTAATACTCTCCACAGAATATGGCATAAGTCAATTACTGATATTTGAGAATCGATAAGGCTTAGGGTACGAGAAGTTTGTGTTCAGTACAATGTCACATCGGAGAGATTTGTAGTTGATTATATGAGACATGGAGCAAAAAAAAACGACAACTCCCATGATATCCCCAAGCTGTCGTCGTGGTCCTAGATTTGTTTTAGGATTTCCATGATTGCCTAAGATCCAGTATCAGTAGCCTTTGGGGTTTAATGATTTGTTCCTTAAGACTATGATTACTCGAGACACGAGGACTAGAAAAGTTCTAAGAATTAGATATTAGATTTTTTCCTTTAAAAATATTATTGTTACTGCTATGTGTGATTATTTTTTATTTCACGATATGCAAATATTACTTTCATATTTTTATGAATGGATATTGTATGTTAAATTTAATTTATGTAATTAAATTATGGAGTGTCATGTGCAAGTTTTAAAAATTTATGTAAGTTTTAGAAGATGATTTTACATGATTGATTATGTTGATAATATTTCCACATTGGGTCATTGGATGATGATTAGACACATAGTGGCCTTTTGACTCTAACCTCGTTGGAAAAATTTTATTAAACATAATTTGTTTCATGGCAAAAAAAAGGCAAAAGTATTAACAATTATGCATGAATGTCTATAGAAAATTTTGTGTTTTTTAAAATGGCTTCCGTAACAAAGAATATTATCGTTGAACTCAACAAGGGTGAGAAACTAAATGGCGATAATTATGAAATTTGGAGCATGAAAATACAATATGTGATAAAATAACAAGAGGTTTTGGAAACCCTGAAAATGAGCATGGATGAACCTGAACAAGCCACCACGGCCCAATATATGCGAGACCGAGAGGCCTATGGGGCATGGAAGAAAAAGAACTACATTGTCCGTATTACATTACTAAACAACATAGATAATGTCAAACATGGCTTAGGACATGTGGTCCACACTAGCCGAAAAGTTCGGTAGTACATCGATAACTAAACTTAACCACTCATAATCAAGTTTGACACATACAAGAAACGCCATGAGTTCATTATGTCAAAGCACTTGAGGAAAATGTCAAACATGATTACCGAACTGGCAGATGTTGGTCATGTTCTTACAGATGAACAGAAAGTCAAAGTGGTCATTCATTCTCTTCCAAATAACTGGGAGCATATAAAGATGCATTTGACCCACAATAAGAGCATCAAAACCTTTGATGATGTTAAACGCCAACTAGAATTAGAGAGCGACCGCCTCGCGACTGCTAAGTTAAATACTGAAGTGTAAATGACAGAAACCAACAAACCTGAGGGTTTCATGAAGAAAATAAAATTTCATGGTGGTGGTTCCGGTTCAGAAAAAAAAAACAATATTCTTCCAAGTCAGGAAAGAAACAGAAAATTAACCAACATGGGAAAGGAAAACATCATACCAAAAAGAAAAATATGGCAAAGGTTAAATGTTTAAACTATGGCAAGAAGGGTCATTTTGCTCGTGACTACACCGAGCCTAAAAAGATAAATACTTGTGGGACACAGAAACTGTGCGACACATGTTGTTCCGGGCTCCCGGCCCGGTTGGGAGTACAGAGTAGCCCGCGGGGGACTAAAGCGGAGAATAATGGAGTCACCACCCGGTGTGAACCGGGACAAAGATTTAAGGCCGCACTCACCCCTCGCAAGGGAAGACCTCAAACCGTTGGGTTCAGAATGGTCCCTTACTTATACCACTTGTAATGAAATGATTTGTGCAATAATTTAACAAGCCTAAGCAACATATTTCCAAGAGTATTCTACTTTTAGGTTCACATGCATGAAATTAATCATCATAAGTACAAGGCTCATATCTAAGTTGATTTATAACCTATTTGCATACAACCTATTTGCATATAATATATGTCACAATTTGCATACATAAAGATAAATACGGCTAGCATGCGATGTCATAAGAACATTACATTCGATCATAGGCATGCCATTAGATAATAATAATCACGCATGAAAGCACATTGACATAACGGCGAACATGCAATAGCACACGGCAATCTCATGAAAATACTTTGATCATATAATGCGGAAAACAAAGAACAACCTACAATGCAAATTCCAAATGCAAAATAATTGACTATTCATGCTTAAAAATGAACAAATAAATAGGCTAAATCATGTTTAAGAACCAAGTAACATACTAACGGCCTAATCATTCTTGAATACCATCTCATGGACACATCAAATAGATAATTGCAGGGATACAAATAGTATGATTGATTACATGATACAAGAGAAATCACCTAAGAAACAATTATGCATGACATGTGATGGAAGATGGCTTGTTTACCGTGGGTGTTTGTGCGGCGTTCGTATCCGCGTTCGAACAGTAAACAGAAGGTTCGTGTTCGAGTAGCGTTCATAAACGCGTTCGAACGAAAATGAAACAGAATGCTCACGTTCGTATGGCATTCAGAAATACGTTCGAACGGAATGAGACCTGATGCATGATAAGGCAAAATGCATGCGCGTTCGACTGGCGTTCGTAAACGCGTTCGAACGAACTGAGACAGAAAACATGCGTTCGTGCGGCGTTCTGAAACGCGTTCGAACGGGGTTACAACAGTGACCCCCAAAATACAGTAAACAACATGACACATACGTGAACGGATGAATAGATGACACCTAATAAATAATAACGGGCTAAAAGGCGCGGCAAAGCATCGTGGTAAAGGATTTTAACCCCTCGACATAGAGGACCTTTAATCCAACTTACTAAGCCCATGCGCTAATGACATAATGCAGATAAAAATAAAGACAATGATATCGGACTTTGTATACCCGATTGAACATATCTACATTCAACCGAATATACGTCATCCGGCGCTGCAAAGCATCGTGGTAAAGGATTTTAACTCCTCGAAACGGAGGACCTTTAATCCAACTTACTAAGCCCATACGCTAATATCATAATGCATAAAAAATAAAGACAAGGAGATCGGACTTTGTATACCCGATTGAACACATCTTACATTCAACCGAATATACGTCATCCGGTGCTGCGAAGCATCATGGTAAATGATTTTAACTCCTCGAAACGGAGGACCTTTAATCCCACTTACTAAGCCCATACGATTTATCTCATCCTTACTCATACAAATAACATGCAGAATTTAAATAACGGACAATAAACGAATCAAAACAACATAAAACAAAATATGCGATGTTTGCTCAAGTAGTACGTGGAGTTGTATCCCAAGTACAGACCGCACTACCGTCCATTCGGATTCGGCTACGGAATTTATGTCTGGGTTTCCATCCTATATACCATAATAGGCGACACATTTTCCATTTTATTCAAAGCCACAACATACATCCATGAACGACTCTCATACGAAGTAAATAACTAAAATGATTAAAGGATGAATAAAAAATAAATATGAAAAGTTCCCTCAGGTCTAACCTTTTATGTCGAATCTCGGAAGTACCGTACGCGGTCGTCGGAAAGGTGGATGCTCCGCAACTCCTCCGGTTCACTGGTTCAACATTTTCTCTCACTGTTTCGCTACTCAAGCTACCGTTTTCGCTCCGTTTCGCTGTTGTTTTGCTGCTGTCTTACTGCTGATTTTTGGTCACTGTGTTTGCTGTATTTAGGCTACTATTCTTGGTGTATTTTTCGATAATTTTAGGGGTGCAGGGGGCTGCTTTAGGGGTGATTTTCGGTGAAACAGTGAGCAGTTCCAGGGGCCATTTTTTCGATGGTACAGTGGTTGTTTTAGGCTATAAGTTTCGGTAATATGGGGCTGCTGTATAGGGGTTATTTTGGTGATGTGTGGGCTATTTCAGGGGCTATATTTGCGGTGATTAAAATGGTCTTTTTGTGATGAGAAGATGCGGCAATGAAGGTGTGTTTCAAGGCTTCTTGTTGGACGGCAATGCAAGGATTTCTTGTGTGAATTATGTGTATCAGCCAGGGGGTGTGAAGGGTTGGAATTGGGTTTCTTTTATAGGCAAAGGGCTAGGGTTTCCATGTGCTTGTATAGGAAGGAAACCAATTAGTGTCTTACAAGGAAAACAAAAGATTGATTGGGGGACATGTCTTGGCTAGATTAGGAATATGATATATTTAATTTGTTTGGTTTAGGCATGATATTTATTTTATTAGGAAGGGATATATTTGATTGATTTTAATTTGGTATATGATTTTTAGATTTTATTTAATTCACCATGTGTTAAATATGCATTTATTTAATATGGATGTGTTTTATGGGCTTTGGTGGGCTAATTGGGCTTGGGTGTGAGGCTAGCAGCAAAACCAGAAATACCGACACCATTCGAACGCCGATTCGAACGCTACACGAATGCTCGTAATCTGCTTGACGTTCGAACGTGGTCACGAACCCAGCACGAACGAAAACAGTGAACTTGTGAAATGAATCTGATGACATACTTATTCTGAATTTCCCCTTCCGACGTCTGTTTCCCGCGAATTCCATGACATAAAAGGTAGTGCCTCTAAATGAGACTCATCATAGGGACTTATATGTAAAAATGCAGTGCCTACAATACTTTTATTATATATTTAAATAAAATATGTGTTTCAAGTTTGATCTTTTTAACTAAATCTAATCATTTATAGACTGTAGACTCATGATCCACGAACCATTTAGTGAATGATAGAGATGCCTTCGTAGAATTTCGACGAATTTCACCTGGGTGAAGTGGATATACGTCACCAGAAATCACGAGTGGAAGTCAAATGAGTGGGTACATGCAAGTTAGTCATGCATGGTAGAAAAACTTTACTCCTACATGATGTATTGTTTGCTCCATAAATTCGTCAAAAAAAATTTTTGTGTTAGTTTTGGTTAATTTAAGTTTCAACTTGAACTTCCGTAAATTTGGTGTCGATTTGTACTTAGGTAAAATATACTATGGTTCTGGCTATTTTTTGGATGGTTTTATTGTATTAAATGTTGAATGTTGTAATCGCAATTCCAGTTTTTATTTTGTTACTTTGTCTGTCAGTAATGATAGTGATGTAACTGTGTGGTATGCTAGACTTGGCCACATTGGTCAGTAAATAATGAACAGATTAGCCAAAGAAGACTTTTTGAGAAACATATAAAATATAGAATTGCCAACCTGTGAATATTGTTTGGCTAGAAAAACTGCAAGAAAATCATTTGGAAAAATAACTAGAGCAGAATATCCATTATAATTAATCCATTCAGGTATATATGGTCCAATTAATGTTAGATCAAGACATGAAAGATCTTATTTCATAACATTCATAGATGATTTCACATGCTTTAGTTATGTCTATTTGATTGCTAATAGATATGAAGCATTAGAATGTTTTAAGAAATTTATGAATTTGACGGAAAATCAATTAGACAAGAAAATTAAAGCATTACGTATGACCGTTGTCGTGAGTACGTATCTGATCAGTTCAGAGAATTACGTGTTAAAAAATGAATTAGTCATCACTTCACTACTCCTACTACTCCCCAACAAAATGGTGTTACGGAAAGAAGAAATAGTACTTATTTTGAAATGGTTAGGTTTATGATAGCACAAGCAAATTTGCCTATAACCTATTGGGGTGATGCATTATTGACTTCCATATATATACTTAACCGAGTGCCATAAAAATCAGTTGCCACCACACCAAATGAGTTATGGACAAGTCTTAAATCAGATATTCACTTATTGAAATCTTGGGGTTGTGCGGTCTATGTCCATGTACGATCTCACGAACATGAAAAATTAGGCCCAAGAGGAAAAAATATATATCTTAATAAAATATTCTGAATAATGAAAATAGTATGTTTGCATCGGTGAATATGAAAGTGGAGGCGTGACAGAATTGGAATCATGAGATATCATGTTTTTAGAAAATGATTTTCCTAAACATGGAGAGATAGGTCAAGATTTATCTTTATATGAAACCCATGATCACGTGAATCTCATGATTGTTAAACACTCAGGTTTACCTAATTCAAGTGGGAGTGATGTTGATGAGAGAAATTTGAGAAAATATGATGAATCAGTTTCACATGAATGTCAAAATGATGAATTAGTTTCACATGAGTCTCTTTTACGTGATTCGAGCAGGAGTGATGTACATAATCCAAGTGAGAGTAATGTGCATGATCCAAATGGGAATAATATGGAAAGAGAGGAATTAGTTCCACAACCAGAATCCCAGTTACGACGTAATAATTGTATAAGCATTCCTCGACGTCGTTTCGATATCAAAAGAGAGGCATTTATGATTCCACCTCAAGATGATGAAGAGCCTAGAAACATAAAAGAGGCTTTTCAGTGTCCTGCTAAGGAAAAATGGATGAAAGCAATGGAAGAAGAAATTTAGTCTAACCAAGTTTGGGAACTGGTTGATCTCCCTAAATGACGCAAAGCTATCAAGAACAAATGGGTTCTTAAAAATAAAGTGTAATACTGACGGTAATATCCAAAGATATTAAGCACGACTTGTAGCAAAATGGTATATATAACAGGAATGAATTGACTACGAATAGATTTTTTTTTCACATGTTGTAAGGTTTACCTCAATTCGCTTGATTCTGGCTATAGTAACGAGCATGGATCTAGAATTACATCAAATAGATGTAAAAACTACTTGTAACGTTTGGTGATCTCGACTATTGTTACATTGTGGGATGAATGTTAAATAATATAAATTATATTTGGACATATATTGATAAGTGTGGCTTATACCCACTTATTCTTGTACTCTTAGATTATTATTTTGTTAGTTTCCATATTATTTAATGTCATTTATAGTTATTTTATTTTATTTGTAGGAAGCATTAGAACATGAAGAATGAATCAATTACGTGTGTTTCGGGACCTATTGGGATCATCAGACTCAAGGAGCAGTAAAAACCAGCATCAGCTGCGCACTAAAATTAAAAAGTCTATAACTTTTGATCTAGAAAGAGTTACGAGACCCGTAATATATCGATTTGCATCTAGTCGAGGAGATCTATCCAACTATGTGCACCGGAGCCGCGACGCCCAAAATTAGCGCCGCAGCGCCCAGAAACGATAAGAGTGACGTGAGTATTGAAAGAAAACCATCAACGTGGGCCATAGCTTAGGAAATTGTTGTTTGATTGTTTGAAATCTAAAAGCAAAGAGGAAGAAAACAAGTGGGACCAGTGGCGTGAGACAAGCCACCATCTTTGACCAAGGCATGAATTTGAAGAAATATTAAAGGATTTGCACGTGGGCCCCATTACATTATTTAAAGAAAGCTGCGCAGGACACATATAAAGAAATAGAGCCGCGGCGCCTGAAGGTCTTTGCTCTCAATACATTTTCCAGAGAGTTAGGCGCTGCGGCGCCTTAAGTGGGAGCCGCGGCGCTGCGGGACAAAAGAAACACGTTCCATGAATTGTTTTTTAGGGTTTTTAATAATCCTAATGATACCCAAAGACTCCCAGCTTCAATTATAAATATAACAGTCCATCCAACACTCAAGGGGAGGCTAATACACTGCGCAAAATACGAAACAAATATTTTTAGAGATCCAAGGAGAGGATTGAAGAGCGACAAGAGGAGACGAAGGCTGTAACGTCCGAGGAGGAAGAGATTCAATTCGGGTTATATCTTCTAGTTTCTTTCTTAGAACTCTAATGATTTCCATTAGATTCATGAATTGTTTATCATTGATTTTATCTTTTATCATGAACTAACTCCTTAATTTTGGAGAACGATTGTAATCTATGCTCAAACCTTGTATTTTATTTATCAATTTTGTTATGAAGTTTTATTAATTTATTTATATTCTTTTGAGTTTAATGCTTCTTGATTGTTGGCCACAATTTGAGATGATGAATGTTTAGAATCTATCACTCGAGAGAGGGGATTTTGAATAGATCTAGAGAATATGACCTAGGATTTTATAGAGTTCGAGAGAATCTGTAGTCCTTTGAAGTCGTTAATATAGAATCACAAAGCGTAATGAGTTGTTAACTATTGGATTTTTATAGAGATATCGAAGTCTATAGTTGATGATCTTTTCACTCGGCACTCGAGAGAGGGAGTGGATATTTAGGAGTCTTGACTTATAAACAATATAACTGAACAAAGATTAATTGGCATAACAAATACATATGTGACAGCTAGGTGAAATCAGGATCCAGAATCTCTATCGTATTAGTTCCTCCTATATAATTATTTTTATTTTTATATTTATTATTTATAAAAATCTTTATTTATTAATGTTTTCTAAATAAAGTTAGGATTATCAATTGTAGTACTTAGTGCGAGTTAACGCAATCCCTGTGGGTTCGACACTCTAAACTCATTTATACTAAAACTTGACACCGTACACTTGCGGTACGATATAAAAATATCACGTACTTGTTGTGATATTTTTATATCGTACCGCAAGTGTACGGTGTCAAGTTTAGTATAAATCAGTGAAAGAGTGTCGAACCCACAGGGATTGCGTTAACTCGCATTAAGTACTACAATTGATAATCCTAACTTTATTTAGACAACAAATAATAAAGATTTTTATAAATAATAATATAAAAATAAAAATAATTATATAGGAGGAACTAATACGATAGAGATTCTGGATCCTGATTTCACCTAGCTGTCACCTATGTATTTGTTATGCCAATTAATCTTTGTTCAGTTATATTGTTTATAAGTCAAGACTCATAAAATATCCACTCCCTCTCTCGAGTGCCGAGTGAAAAGATCATCAACTATAGACTTCGATATCTCTATAAAAATCCAATAGTTAACAACTCATTACGCTTTGTGATTCTATATTAACGACTTCAAAGGACTACAGATTCTCTCGAACTCTATAAAATCCTAGGTCATATTCTCTAGATCTATTCAAAATCCCCTCTCTCGAGTGATAGATTCTAAACATTCATCATCTCAAATTGTGGCCAACAATCAAGAAGCATTAAACTCAAAAGAATATAAATAAATTAATAAAACTTCATAACAAAATTGATAAATAAAATACAAGGTTTGAGCATAGATTACAATCGTTCTCCAAAATTAAGGAGTTAATTCATGATAAAAGATAAAATCAATAATAAACAATTCATGAATCTAATGGAAATCATTAGAGTTCTAAGAAAGAAACTAGAAGATATAACCCGAATTGAATCTCTTCCTCCTCGGACGTTACAGCCTTCGTCTCCTTTTGTCGCTCTTCAATCCTCTCCTTGGATCTCTAAAAATATTTGTTTCGTATTTTGCGCAGTGTATTAGCCTCCCCTTGAGTGTTGGATGGACTGTTATATTTAATTGAAGCTGGGAGTCTTTGGGTATCATTAGGATTATAAAAACCCTAAAAAACAATTCCTGGAACGTGTTTCTTTTCTCCCGCAGCGCCGCGGCTCCCACTTAAGGCGCCGCGGCGCCTAACTCTCTGGAAAATGTATTGAGAGCAAAGACCTTCAGGCGCCGCGGCTCTATTTCTTTATATGTGTCCTGCGCAGCTTTCTTTAAATAATGTAATGGGGCCCACGTGCAAATCCTTTAATATTTCTTCAAATTCATGCCTTGGTCAAAGATGGTGGCTTGTCTCACGCCACTGGTCCCACTTGTTTTCTTCCTCTTTGCTTTTAGATTTCAAACAATCAAACAACAATTTCCTAAGCTATGGCCCACGTTGATGGTTTTCTTTCAATACTCACGTCACTCTTCTCGTTTCTGGGCGCTGCGGCGCTAAGATTTGGGCGTCGCGGCTCCGGTGTACATAGTTGGATAGATCTCCTCGAGTAGACGCAAATCGATATATTACGGGTCTCGTAACTCTTTCTAGATCAAAAGTTATAGACTTTTTAATTTTAGTGCGCAGCTGATGCTGGTTTTTACTGCTCCTTGAGTCTGATGATCCCAATAGGTCCCGAAACACACGTAATTGATTCATTCTTCATGTTCTAATGCTTCCTACAAATAAAATATAAAATAAACTATAAATGACATTAAATAATATGGAAAATAACAAAATAATAATCTAAGAGTACAAGAATAAGTGGGTATAAGCCACACTTATCAAACACCCCCAAACTTAAGGTTTTGCTAGTCCCGAGCAAAAGATAAAATAAAAACTAAATTCAAATAACAAATAAAAATTACTAAATTAACTAAGTCACTTTCGTAGGGATCACGATTGCATTTAGCATATGCAACAAGCCTTTAAACCCCTAGGCGGCCCTAGTGGACGAGTTATAGTCTCGTGAGGGCTTACAGTGACGACACCCACAAACGTCATTCACACACAATCATGCAAAAATAAAAAATAACAAAACATAGTCTCGATAGTTACGCATAAATATATCCTCAAAGAAAGTTATAAATGAAATTAGAGAACCTTCAAAGTACGCAATTGCAACTCGAATCCAAATTATTGAATAAATTATCTAAGCTAGACTCAAGGTGTGTGTGTGTAAAGGTTCATTCACAGCTTTGATCTTAAGTAAGCTAACTCAATGATTTCGTTTAAAAATTAGAATCGATGGGTCAAACCAACCTAGATATCTCAATTATGCTTTGTAATTGCCTTATTTTGTGTTCGGTATGGTATGGTTTTTCTTTTTTTTCTTGTCTCTTTTTTCTTTTCTCATTTTTGCACTTTTTCTTTTCCAACTCACCTACCCTTTAAGGTAGCATTTCTCCTCATGGTGGTCCTAATACTCGCCCATGGGTAGCTTCACGCTTATCGGTTATAGGTGGTTTATTTTCTTTCTTTAGAGATATTTTTCTTTTTAGCTATACCATACTTCATAACACTAGCAAATTAAGATAGATATCTAAGCAAACGGTCATTCATCGACATGCAATTTCGTCAACTAGTCACATTGTCAACTACTTAAGTTTTACTGCTAAGAACCTATTTTTAAGTGCTTACGAGTCTAACATAGATCAATTATTCAAGGCATCAGATAAAAGTAAATTAGGCACTTATCATTTCTAAAATTTCACTCATAAACAAACAATATTATCACAAGATTTATGCTTTACTATCAAAGACTAAAACAATTTTTTTTTTTTTTTATTTTTCAAAAAAAAAAAAAAATTAAACAACTAAATAGCAAGTAAACAACATGCACACACCCCCAAACTTAAAATTTGCATTGTCCTCAATGTAAGATAAATATCAAGAGCAAGAGTGAGGAACAACACTACCGTGCATCGAGTTGATCAGACTCTTGCTGGTTAGAATTTGGTTGCACGGGCGTTGTGTGTCTCGTGCTACCTGCATAAATAACATGCAAATAAATAAATAGCACACAATAAAATAAAATAAAATAAAAAGTAAAGAAAATAATAATAAAAGAAATGCAAGGGTTGCCTCCCCGCTAGCGCTAAGTTTAACGTCTTCAGCCAGACGCAACCACCCAAATGGTGGTCATGGTAGCTTCTTCTTTTGTATCCACTGACTGCTTTGACATGAAAAAGATAGCTTGGCAGCTGTGACAGTTTATTCAAATCCCCCTACTGTTGCTTGGTTATGGATGATGCAATCTGCCCAATCTGTGTTTCTAAGGACTTCATTGTGGCCTCCATATTTTCCATGTGTGTCTCAATATTATTTAGCCTTGACTCAGTCTTCTCGAATCTCGCTGAAGTACTAGCAACGAACGTGCTCACGAATTCTTCTAAGGAAGATTTCTGCTCATCTTTTCTATAGTCAAAACCAGAAGAAGGTTGCAAGGTATTCTCTGTGTTAGCATATGACAGGTTTGGATGATAACGATTAGGCATAAGATTTCCTCTATAGCTATTGAAGTTCCGATTGTTCACATATTGGACTTGTTCAATGTTCGGGTTTCCTTCCACTAACTGCATATTGTAGCTGCCGCTGATTCAATAGATGATACTCGTGGTTTTGTCAGGGCTGCTACTTGAGTGGCCAATGTGGAAATCTGAGCTGTAAGTGCCACAAGAGGGTTTACTTCATATATTCCAGCCACCTTAGTCACCGTAGCGCGTTCACTTGGCCATTGATAATGGTTAATGGCCATTTCTTCCAATAAATTATGCGCTTCCTCAGCTGATTTCTTGAATAAAGCTCCCCCAGCTGCTGCATCAACCACAGTCCTATTTGAACCATTCAGCCCATTATAGAACAATTGAATCTGGACCCAATCTGCATAATCATGTTGTGGGCATCTTCGTAGTAAATCCTTAAAGCGCTCCCATGCTTCATACAAAGTCTCAGTTTCCAGCTGCTTAAATACACTGATTTCTGCCCTCAGTTGAGCTGATTTAGCTGGTGGAAAGAATCTCTCAAGAAATTTTGTGGCCATATCCTGCCATGTCATGATACTCCCTGTCTGTATTGATTGCAGCCAATCCAACGCTTTATCCCGTAAAGAGAATGAAAATAAGCGTAGCCTGATAGCCTCTTTACTCACGCCATTTACTTTTATGGTATCTGCGATCTCCAGGAACATCCTTAAGTGCAAGTTGGGATCATCTATAGCTGAACCCCCAAACTGATTCCTTTGTACCATGTTGATCAATGCAGGTTTTAACTCAAAACTGTTGGCGTTGATTGGTTGATGGGCAATCCCAGAGCATATATCATCAAGGACCGGTTTGAAGTGATCTCTGATTGCCACATGGCGTGGGTTGTTCTCAATGTTTTCAGCTGCCATTGCTTCTTTTTCGATTTTCCTTTCTTTTCTTAGTCTCCTCGCAGTTCTTTCTATTTCAGGATCAAACATGAGCGAATTGAGACTTGTGGCTTTTCGCATTCACTGAAGCACCAAAAGAAAAATAAAAATCAATAAACAAAATAAAAATAAAAATTAAATACAAAACAAAAACAAACTAAAAATAAAAATAAAAATAAAAATCTAAATTAAAGCTAAAATTACTTGGTAGTAGTATTAATGTGAATTAACAAACAATCCCCGGCAACGGCGCCAAAAACTTGTTGTGATATTTTTATATCGTACCGCAAGTGTACGGTGTCAAGTTTTAGTATAAATGAGTTTAGAGTGTCGA
Source organism: Zanthoxylum bungeanum (assembly GCA_019454045.1). NCBI lineage: Eukaryota > Viridiplantae > Streptophyta > Magnoliopsida > Sapindales > Rutaceae > Zanthoxylum > Zanthoxylum bungeanum. The sequence continues at coordinate 28,250 of SKCR01039881.1, forward strand.
ACCCACAGGGATTGCGTTAACTCGCACTAAGTACTACAATTGATAATCCTAACTTTATTTAGAAAACAATTAATAAAGATTTTTATAAATAAATAAATATAAAAATAAAAATAATTATATAGGAGGAACTAATACGATAGAGATTCTGGATCCTGATTTCACCTAGTTGTCACCTATGTATTTGTTATGCCAATTAATCTTTGTTCAGTTATATTGTTTATAAGTCAAGACTCCTAAAATATCCACTCCCTCTCTCGAGTGCCGAGTGAAAAGATCATCAACTATAGACTTCGATATCTCTATAAAAATCCAATAGTTAACAACTCATTACGCTTTGTGATTCTATATTAACGACTTCAAAGGACTACAGATTCTCTCGAACTCTATAAAATCCTAGGTCATATTCTCTAGATCTATTCAAAATCCCCTCTCTCGAGTGATAGATTCTAAACATTCATCATCTCAAATTGTGGCCAACAATCAAGAAGCATTAAACTCAAAAGAATATAAATAAATTAATAAAACTTCATAACAAAATTGATAAATAAAATACAAGGTTTGAGCATAGATTACAATCGTTCTCCAAAATTAAGGAGTTAGTTCATGATAAAAGATAAAATCAATGATAAACAATTCATGAATCTAATGGAAATCATTAGAGTTCTAAGAAAGAAACTAGAAGATATAACCCGAATTGAATCTCTTCCTCCTCGGACGTTACAGCCTTCGTCTCCTCTTGTCGCTCTTCAATCCTCTCCTTGGATCTCTAAAAATATTTGTTTCGTATTTTGCGCAGTGTATTAGCCTCCCCTTGAGTGTTGGATGGACTGTTATATTTATAATTGAAGCTGGGAGTCTTTGGGTATCATTAGGATTATTAAAAACCCTAAAAAACAATTCCTGGAACGTGTTTCTTTTGTCCCGCAGCGCCGCGGCTCCCACTTAAGGCGCCGCAGCGCCTAACTCTCTGGAAAATGTATTGAGAGCAAAGACCTTCAGGCGCCGCGGCTCTATTTCTTTATATGTGTCCTGCGCAGCTTTCTTTAAATAATGTAATGGGGCCCACGTGCAAATCCTTTAATATTTCTTCAAATTCATGCCTTGGTCAAAGATGGTGGCTTGTCTCACGCCACTGGTCCCACTTGTTTTCTTCCTCTTTGCTTTTAGATTTCAAACAATCAAACAACAATTTCCTAAGCTATGGCCCACGTTGATGGTTTTCTTTCAATACTCACGTCACTCTTATCGTTTCTGGGCGCTGCGGCGCTAAGATTTGGACGTCGCGGCTCCGGTGCACATAGTTGGATAGATCTCCTCGAGTAGATGCAAATCGATATATTACGGGTCTCGTAACTCTTTCTAGATCAAAAGTTATAGACTTTTTAATTTCAGTGCGCAGCTGATGCTGGTTTTTACTGCTCCTTGAGTCTGATGATCCCAATAGGTCCCGAAACACACGTAATTGATTCATTCTTCATGTTCTAATGCTTCCTACAAATAAAATATAAAATAAACTATAAATGAAATTAAATAATATGGAAACTAACAAAATAATAATCTAAGAGTACAAGAATAAGTGGATATAAGCCACACTTATCATATATACAACCATGAAATAACTTTGGGGACAATCGATAAATTCTTCGAATTTCCGATACGAAATGGTACGATGTTCCATTCTGGACATCCCATTGTATTTGGGCCATAATATTTTTATATGATCTCCTATTTTTATGAACTTTATATCGTCAGAAAGTTACGATCGAGACCTACAACTTTCGTGTTGAATATTTTTCCAAATTCGAACCGGAAATGGGTCTAAAATACAACTCAAAATTTCAGATAAATAGTGCTCGTGGACCCATCTAGAGAATTCTCAAAATATCTCAAAAGTTCTAAATTTTTCATTTTAAAATTTTACAAAATTAGCCATTTAGCCCCTATTATATATAAGGGATACTATTCATTAATCCCTAAATTAGTAGAAAAATAGAGAAACGTAAGGAGAAGAAGAAGAAGAAAGAAAGAATGAGAAGGAAAAAATAAGGAAAAAATAAGGAAAGAATATGAAACAAATGTCAATCCTCATATATTAAGGTAAGAAGAAGAATAGAAACCATGGAAGACTTGAGGGATGAGGAAAATCAAATGAAATGAGATCATCACAAGAACCACAATTTCCTTCGGCAAAATGATAAATGTCAGCCAGATTCCAAATCTGTGAGTAGACACTATTTCCTTAAGTTCAATTTTCATTATATTATTTTTAAATATCATACTTACTTTTCCACATTTAGGGTGTTAGCCGAGTTTACTTTCATGAAGAATGATTTGAGAAATGATTTAGAAAATTGGTGATTTTAAGATTTCGAGGCATGGGGGAAAACTCACATCAGTATGTAACTTGACTCATATATGGAATTGACGGACTCAAATATCGTGTGCACACGCAGTTCAGGACTATGGATGACAGATGCCCCTAGATCCTAAATTCAGAGTCTGGAGGGTAGCATATATCCGCACCCCGGCTCCAGATTTTTGGCTTGGGGGACGACGATACGTAACACCCCAAGACCACCAGATTTCAGGGCTAAGAGGATGGCGAGACGTAACGCCCCTAGACCCTAGTTCCAGGGACATGATAGTGGCATCCATTGGGGGACGGCGATACATAATGCCCAAATATCATGGAATTGCACACCTGACTCTAGTTAGGCGTATGATGGATGATGATACGTAACGCCCCCATGCGTCGGGTTTTCAGTAGATATTCAGAAGCAGTTTTTCAGAATCGGATTTTCAGAGAGACACTTACAGAAAATATAGTTTAAGAAAGAGTTTTCATAAGAAACTATTTTATGAGGATTTTTGGGAATTACAAACCAGAAGTAGTTTTCAGAAAAGTTTTCCAGAAAGAAAGTTGTTTTCAGATAATGAAAGAGATTTCAGAAAAAATGATTTGAGATGAATTTACTTTTAGAACCATTTATTTTCAACAAGCATTTCAGTACATATTTTTAAACTGTCCATTCACTAGATCGTTCAAACGATCTAACTTCTCTCCTAGTGTTTTGTTTTGCAGGATTACCCGGAAGACGAGCTCGAGAGGATGGATACTGATGGCAGTCACTTGGGTGTTCAGTCCACCAGGTCAAATCAGAGTTCCATTCAGTCAGAGTCAGGAAAAGTCATGTATCATACATGTTATATAGTAAAGATTACATATGTAATGCATTATAAGTGCTCACTGTCAGAGTTGTAATGTGTAGTAAAATTGAGTACTTAGTATGAGAAGTATTATGCATTTATGTTGTTGAGTTGGGCAATGGTCCCATGCATTAGTTTGTATGTAAAATGAGATTGGCAGTTGTCGGAAAGTCAGAGGCTCAGAGGGATATAACGTCCTATTCCTTCCTGTAGCATCTCCGGATTGGGATGTTACACTGTTTTTCTCAATGGAGAACTTGACGAAGAAATCTACATGGAACAACCAATAGGTTTCATAAAGAAAATGAAAAAGAGAAAGTATGTAGACTTTTCGAATAGAGTATATCAAGATAAGAGGTTCCCAGAAATCATTGCATCATTTCCTTGCACAAAATAGTAGAAAGCAAGTAAATGAAGTTAAGAGTAGCAGAGGTCAGATACCTTCTAACTATATCGGGCCTAAACAGTTTATCATCGAAAGGGATTCGATGACGAATCCTATTTAAGGGGGGAGAATTTGTAACATTCGGTAATCTCGTACAGTTACATTATGGGACGAGTGTTACATAATATAAATTATACTTGGACACATATACACTCATGAAATAACTTTGGGGACAATCGACAAATTCTTCGAATTTCCGATACGAAATGGTACAATGTTCCACTACGGATAGCCCATGGTATTTGAACCATAATTTTTTCATACGATCTCTGATTTTTATGAAATATATATCTTTGGAAAGCTAACATCGAGTTCTACAACTTCCGCGTTGAATAGGTTTCCAAATTTGAACCAGAAATGGGTCTAAAATACATCTTAAAATTTCAGATGAATAGTACTCATGGACCCATCTAGAGAATTCTCAAAATATCTCAAAAGTTCTAACTTTTTCATTTTAAAGTTTTGCAAAATTAGCCATTTATCCCCTATTATATATAAGGGATACTATTCACTAATCCCTAAATTATGAGAAAAATAGAGAAACGTAAGGAGAAGAAGAAGGAGAAAGAAAGAAAGAAAGAGAAAGAAAGAAAAAGGAAAGAAGAGGAAACAAATGTCAATCCTCATATATTAAGCTAAGAAGAAGAATAGCAACCATGGAAGACTTGAGGGATGCGGAAAATCAAATGAGATGAGATCATTGCAGGAACCGCAATTTCCTTTGGCAAAATGAGTAATGCCAGCCAGATTCCAAATCTGTGAGTGGATACTTTTTCCTTAAGTTGAATTTTCATTGTATTATTTTTAAATATTAGACTTACTTTTTTGCATTTAGGACGTTAGCCAAGTTTACTTTCAAATATATTTTGATGAAGAATGATTTGAGAAATGATTTAGAAAAGTGATGATTTTATGATTTCGAGGCATTGGGAAAAACCCACCTCAGTATGTAACTTGACTCAGATATGGAATTAACGGACTCAGATATCGTGTGCACATACGGTTCAAGACTAGGGATGACAAATGCCCCTAGATCCTAGATTAAAAGTATGGAGGGTAGCATAGATCTGCACCCCGACTCCAAATTTGTGGCTTGGGGGACAACGATACGTAACACCCCAATGTCATGGATTTACACACCTACCTCTAGTTAGGCGTATGGGGGGATGACGATACGTAACGTCCCCATGCGTCAGGTTTTCAACAGACATTCAGAAGAAGTTTTTTCATTATCGAATTTTCAGAGACAGACTTATAGAAAAGATAGTTTAAGAAAGAGTTTTCATAGGAAACTGTTTTATGAGGACTTTAGGGAATTACAAACCAGAAGTAGTTTTCAGAAAAAATTCTCCTGAAAGAAAGTTATTTTCAGATAATGAAAGAGATTTCAGAAAAGATGATTTGAGATGAATTTGCTTTTAGAACCATGGATTTTCAAAAAGAATTTTAGTACCTATTTTTAAATTGTTCACTCACTAGATCGTTCAAACGATCTAACCCCTCACTCCCAGTATTTTATTTTACAGGTTTACTCCAATGACGAGCTCGGGAGGATGGATAATGATGGCAGTCACTAGGGTGTTCAGTCCACCAGGTCAAGTCAGAGTTCAGTTCAGTCAGAGTCAGGAAACGTCATGTATCATACATGTTATATAGTAAAGATTACATATGTAATGCATTATAAGTGCTCACTGTCAGAGTTGTAATGTGTAGTGTAGGCATTGCATTTTCGCATGTGAAACCCGATGATGAGTCTCGATTGGAGGCACTACCTTTTTAGCTAAGGATATTGCGGGAAACGGAGGTCGGAAGGGGAAATTCAGAATAAGTGCGTCATCAAGTTCATTCCACAAGTTCACTGTCTTCGTTGGTGCTGCGTTCGTTACTTCATTCGAATGTCGGGTAGATTGCGGAAGTTCGTGCCACGTTCGAATTGGCATTCGAACGGAGTCGGTATTTCTAGTTTTGCTGCTAGCCTCGCACCCCAGCCCAATTAGCCCCACAAAGCCCATGAAACACAAATTTAAATAAATAAATATTAACTAAATAAGATAATAATTAAATTAATTAAATAATTAAATAAAACATATACCAAACATAAAATAAACAATTACCAATTAAACTAAAATCATGCCTAATTTAAATAATTCATATACTAAAATTAAAATAAGATATGCCTAATTAAAATGAATCCTAACCAATCAAAGCTAATCAAATATTTGACTTCCTAATCTAATAAGACATCTACCAATTTAAATTAGTTGACTTCCTAATTCAATAAGATATCCGCCAATTTAAATTAGTTGACTTCCTAATTTAAAATATTTTGTCCCCCCTCAATCTTGTATATAACATTCCTATCACTCATAATTTGGAAACTAGATCTCTTCCTTGTGAGACAAGGGCAAACCCTAGCTCTCTTCTATATAAACATGCACTAACCTAGCCACCTCCTGGGTCCACTCTCTCTAATACACGCCCAAGACATCAACATATTCCCTCATTCACACGCAAATCACAAGACCTTAACCCTAGAAGATATCAACCTCTCGGCCAAAGCAAAATCTTCTCTTCATCTCTCATTCTCTTGGCCGTGAACACAACCCCTAGCCTCCCCTCCATTGCCGAGTTTCAACATCCATCATCATCACCAAAATAACATCTAAAAAATCATCACAACTCACGCAAATCTCAACCAGAACAGAAGCAACATCAACGCATAAAAAACAACCAGAACAGCGCCCTTACACATCCAAAACTGACTCGCAAAGATAGCAGCCATCTGCCCAAGTTTTGTCCATCAAACAGCCCCCAAAATACCCCAAACCAGTGAGCAAAAACTGCATATCTAACCCTTAAAAAACCACAGACAAACCTGCACAAACAGTCTTTAAAAAAAAACACCCAAAACAGTCCACTAAAACAGAAGAATAGGACCTGAAATAGTGAGCTGAAACAGTGAGCAGAAATACAGCGAAAATAGCAGCAAAACGGAGACCAGACAGTGAGCAAAATAGTAAAACAGTGAGCTAAGACGCTAAACCAGTGAACCGGAGAATTTGAGGAGCTTTACCCTTCCGATCTCCACGAAACGCAAGCCCGAAAGTTGGCAAAAAAGGTTAGACCTGAGGGTATTTTTTTACACTTGTTTTCAGTTTCATTTTTTTACTATTCATTGAGCTTTATTCGCATGATTATGATGTTCAAATGCATGTTGCGGCCCTTGAGTAGATAAATATGTATGTGTTATGAATGTGATGTGTGTTGTGGGCATTGGATAAAATGAAAGGCGTGTCACCTCTTGAGGTATATCGGATGGAAACCCAGACGTAAATTCCGTAGCAAAATCCGAATGGACGGTAGTGTGGTCTGTACTTGGGATACAACTCCACGTACCACTTGAGTAAACGACACCCTCTCTTGTTTTTGTGTTGCTTCGGGTTATTTATTTCTCGTCACTTGAATTCTGTATGTTGCTTATTTATGCATAGTTCAATCGAGCGCATGGGCTTAGTAAGTGGAATGAAAAACCCCATATGGGGAGGGGTTAAAAGCCCCTTACCACGATGCTTTGACGCGCCGGTTGATGTGTGTTCGGTTGGATGTAAGATGTGTTCAATCGGGCATACTTAGTTTGATATGATTGTCTTTATGTTTTTTTATGCATAGTTCAATCGAACGCATGGGCTTAGTAAGTGGAATGAAAGACCCCCTATGGGGAGGGGTTAAAAGCCATTTACCACGATGCTTTGCCGCGTCGGTTGATGTGTGTTCGGTTGGATGTAAGATGTGTTCAATCGGGCATACTTAGTTTGATATGATTGTCTTTATGTTTGTATGCATGATGTGATCGAGCGCATGGGCTTAGTAAGTGCGATGAGAGGTCCTCTAATTGAAGAGGTTAAAATCCTTTACCACGATGCTTCACCGCGCCTTGCATTGTACTATTTTTCATTTATGTATTGCGTCCCATTTCATGCATCAGGTCTATTCCCGTTCGAACGCGTTTACGAACGCAACTCGAACACGCATGTATTTTTCCTTATCATGCATCAAGTCTTATTTCTGTTCGAACGCGTTCACGAACGCCATACGAACGTGAGCATTCTGTTTCATTTCTGTTCGAACGCGTTCACAAACGCCACACGAACGTGAGTATTCTGTTTCATTTCCGTTCGAACGCGTTCACAAACGCCATACGAACGTGTGCATTCTGTTTCATTCCCGTTCGAACGCGTTTACAAACGCTACTCGAACGAGAACCTTCTGTTTACCGTTCGAACACGTATACGAACGCTGCACGAACGCATACGGTAAACAGATCCTCTCGCATCACATTACGACATGTCCATCTTAACATATGGTTACCCCTTTTTTTACACTATGCATTTGTATTACCTCTCTAGTTGTCTATTTCTGTTATGCGCCTACAATATTATTTGTCGTCATTTTGATTTCCTTTACATTACACGCAAATGTTACCATGACTTTTTGTGTTTATATTTACATGAATGATTGAATTCTTATGACGTTATGTGCTTGTTGTTGCAAAGGCCTACCTTTGAGCATGTGAATTTGGCAACAAGATTTGGTTTCATGTATGTTAGATGTAAACTATACTTTTAAGCATGTGAATCTAGGATTGTGGTGCACTTGGAAAATATGTCATAGGTTGGTTGGATTATTGCATAAATCTTTACATTACAAGTTGCATAAGTAAGGGACCATTCCGAACCCATGGTTTGAGGTCTTCCCTTGTGGGGGTGAGTGCGGCCTTAAATCTTTGTCCCGGTTAAAACTGGGTGGCGACTCCCTTATTCTCCGGTTTAGTCCTCCGTTGGCTACTCCGTACTCCAAACTAGGCCCCCAAGCCTGGAACAGCATGCGTCGTCCAGTTTCTGTGTCCTACAGTCTGGCGACTCCACTGGGGATAGAGAATCGGCCCCGAAATAATGCCTTGTAATGTATAGATTTATGCTTTAATTAACCGTGTCTACAAATGTGTGAAATGAGGGTTGTGATCAAAGACATTTTGAGGCTAGGTAATGGTTTGGTGTCTTCCTTCACTCACTACCTTTCTAGAAGGAAAAGTTTTGAAGGCACCTAGATAGCCATCTACTCGTAGCCTATTGTGATGAACTAATTTGGAGGACTCGTTGTTTATTCCTGACACCAAGTGATAAGAGCCTAAGAGGCTTGGGTATTTAAGTGAGCCTCGCTCCACCTTCCCTCTGGGGAATCTACAACGGGAAATCCATTTGACAGTCTGTCACACACCATAGCTCATTGGCACATACCTTAGTGTATAAAAAAGGGTGTGCTCACTTGGTTGCTCGAACCCTTGATTGGGGAGACCTAGTTGTGGGTCATCCTTCGCCGATGAGAGCCTTTTTCCATACTCCCACGAACCCATGCCTAAGAAGAAAATATGTAGACTTTTAAAGTCTATATATGGTCTTAAGCAATCTCTAGACAATGGTATTTACTATTCCACAATACAATCATTTCGAATGATTCACAATGATAGATAATGATCATTGTATTTACACAAAGAGAGATAAAGATAAATTCATTATCTTATCTTTGTACGTGGATGATATACTTATGGCCGAAAATGATAAGGAGTTTGTAAAACACATCAAATGATGGTTATCATCTAACTTCAAGATGAAAGATATGAATGAAGCTGCATATATTCTTGGGGTTAAGATCTCAAGGAATCGTTCAAAGAAATTATTATCTCTTTCATAAAGGTTATATGTAAAGATAATTCTTGAACGATTCCAAATGCAGGCTTGCAAACCCATTGATACTCCTATCACGAAAATTGAAGCTTTAAGTCGTAGATTGTGTCCTGAAACTCCACAGGAAAATGAACAAATGAAGAAAGTTCCTTATGCAAGTGCAGTTGAAAGTTTAAAGTACGCAATGTTGTGTACGAGACCTGATATTTGTTTCGTTATTGGAATGGTGAGTAGATACCAATCCAATCTAGGACTAGCACATTGGAAAGCAGTTAAAAGGATATTTAGGTATCTGAAAGGGATAGCTGACTACTCATTGTCTTATCAAGGGAATGATCTGCAATTGCGAGGCTATACTGATGCTGATTGGGGAGGAGATTTAGATGAAAGAAAATCTACCTCCGGTTTTATTTTCTTACTAAACAATGGTGCAATATCGTGGAGCAGTAAAAAATAATCTTGTATAACCTTATCAATAATTGAGGCTGAATTTTTGGTTTTTGCATCTGTAGTATAAGAAGCTATGTGGTTGAAAAGGTTCTTTGATCATTTGGGTATGCCAAATGATGCTTCCGGTCCGGTATTAGTTCACTGCGATAGTGAAGCAGCAATAGCTATAGAAAAGACTTAAAATTCCATTGTAAAACGAAACATATAGCTACCAAATATAACTTTATAAAAGACATAGTTGCACAAAAAGAGGTAAACATGAAGTAAATTTCTACGCAAGAGATAGTGGCAAACCCTTTGAAAAAGCCTATTCCTAGAGATGTCTTTGTTAGACATGTAAAAACTTGTTGGGGTTTTGGCAAAGGAAGGGTGGAAGCGCTGTTCGGGCGAATTCGTAATTTTAAAACTTTTTAAATTACCGAATAAATTATTGAATATCCAATATGAATAATTTATTCATATTTCACCTAAACATATTTATTCGATATCAAATAACGACATAAATAATTAAGAAACGTCGTGAAACTTTTACGAAAACGTTTTTCCGTAAAATAACATAAAACACATTTTTGACCGAACCGACCACCCAATATACATAAGGGCTACCCAGGTCAGCCCCAATAGTATTAGGGAAGTTCATGGGCTGCCCGAACAGTGACCAATTCACTGTTTAGGCAGCCGTCACCCGGTTGGCTCAAAAGTCACCCGGTAACGCCGTTTTCACCGTTTTCGCTTATTTCAACTCCGAAACACTTTCCGGAAATTGTTCCAACACCAAAAATACATCCAATATATTCATCAGATATATTCTGCATCACCATATGAACAGTATTTCCAGATCTTATCCAGCAGCAAAAATTATCAATTTTTCATGCTTTAATCCAACCTTTTCAACATTAATCATATTAATCAAAACACCAACCAAAGTCACCACAAATGAAGCACCCAAGAAAAATTCTAGGCATTAAAAGAGTGGTCATAACACTTTAGAATGGTAACTTATCATCAAATGATAAAATTGAATCAATATTACAATAATATCATCCAATACTATTTCCCACATGCTCAAAACCTTCCAATCCATCCTCCAAATCCAAAAGCCCCAAATTTATTGAAACGAAGAAACCCTAGGATCTCACTACATCATCAATAAACAAGAAACATAATTTCTAAGCTTATGGATATAAAGAATTACCTTTAATTCTCTTGATTCCTTAGCTTTTTTCTTGATTTTCTTGATTTTGTTTCCTTGAATCATCAAGAAATATTTGAGAGTATTTGGAGATGGAGATAACTAGCCATGGCTTCCCTTGGAAGCCAAAAGAAAAATTTTCCTTTAATAAAATCAATAGTCGACTTAGTGAAGGGTAATTTTGTCATTTTGCAAAAAATTAATTTGATCCAAAATCATATTAATAAAACATGCCACATGATACCATTAAATAATAAGCATGTATGATAACAATTATCACAAATGAAAATTATTTAATAAAATTAAATATAAAGTTAAAATAGTCAAAAATCAAATTTAACACTTTTACCTTAAATTTAATGTCATGTGTAACCAATAATAATTAAACATATATTCCATAACAATTATGAAATATATATATATATATATATATATATATATATATATATATCAATTAATCAGTTAAATATTTAACATTTAAATATCTAAATAATTAATTAATATAATTATTAATCCATATGTATTTTATTTACATTAAATAAAATACGTACAGAAGTGACATGTGTCAAAATCTCATTGACAATTAATTAATGTGTATCTAATCAAATTATGTATCAAATAAAAAAACGCAATAATTACAATTGACCAAAATTACCCTTTTGCATGTGTTTTTGTTTAATCGATCAAACGATTCGAATTAACTCATTTAATCCGGTGAAGTATTATGAATAATCTATATTATTCATAAAGTGTTGCCCAAGTGCTCAACGAGTACACTTCATATTGTGGGACTCTCTAAGTTTAGGTTTATCTGTCACGAAATCTAATTTTGTGTCCATAATTCACCCACTCATGAATTATGACGACCACATATAATCTCGCTAAACTATGCAAGTCGAGGTAATTGCATACGTATAATCCATATGTCACATACTATCCATATTATACCTAGAATATAGATAAGAACGTCAAATCCTTTCGGTATAATACAATCGACTTTCAAATTTACGATCTCTAAAATTTTTACCTTATAAACATCTCATTATTACATTAATAATGATAATGTCGTTAGGATATACAACACTATAAAGAAATATGTACGCTCCCACTGACCCTATTATCAAATATGTATTATCTGTGCTTTGATAAAATCAGACAATCTGACTGTATCAAAAATAAAGAACATAGATTTTCGGAAAGCTTATTTGAGTCTACAATAGGCTCTATAAGCTAGTATATCAAACTGTGAGCATAATACAAACTCTAGGGCCATTCTAGAATAAACTCTTCAAACAAAGAAACCACAACGAATCTCTCATTCGAAGAAAACATTCAAGAACGCCACTTTTCATTCTTTAGCAAAAATACATATTTAATATAAACATTAACCAACAAATCTTTAATTGTTCAATTAGTGCGACTTGAGATAAGTTTTCTTAGAATCTACAATAGATCAATAAGTGTAACTTTTCTCATTGTCATACTATAAAGGTCAAACCTTTATCAAGCTCACTTTACTTTTGCTGTGCAAACAATTTTCACATTTTATGAACGATTCATAACGAAAGCTTAATCAAGTTCAAAACTTGATCGTAGTAAGCCACGAACAATTTTAGATCTATGGTTCAATGCTAATTTCTGAAATCGATATCAAATATCGCTCCCATTATAAGTTATAGGATAATTTTCTTCGATAAGAAAACAGCAAAACCAATAAGTATCAAATACTTTGTAAATGATTCTGATATCATATTAAACTTATACGGAAGATATCGTAGGGTCGTTTCATCTAATTATTTATGTAGTTCCATTACAGTTTATCACTCTCACATTTGACTTCAATAAGTCAAGTCGTTTCTAAAATTGTCAACATCTGATGTTACACACTATGTAATAAAATAATTTTATTACTCGGGATCGTAGAAAAGATATTCCATTAAATAGAATACAATATTCTATTAAATAGAATAAATGATAAATTTTTACTTGTACCTCCGAGGCGCAAGTACTTTCAATTATATAACCATTATACAAAAGAAAGATTCAAATCTCAAACTCTTAAGATTCGAATTTTCTACTTATACATATCATATACGTAATTGTAGAAACTAAAGGAACAATAATTAAAAAGATGAATTAGTGTTACTGGAGCATAACCCCAAGAGTATTGAAACAATTCGGTAATACTCAATATCAAATGAATCATATCATATAAGATTCGATTTCTCCCACTGACCAATTCCATCATGATGGAATCATAGAAGAATAATTTTGAGTAAAAATCAAATTCATTAAATAATCTTAGAACTAATTGCCATTAAATTCATATGTTTGATCATATCAAACATCTTTAAACAATTCAAAGACTCATGATGAATTTTAAAGATATAGTTTTCAATACTTCAAATAGAATATCTTTGAACCATTCAAAATATTATATCCGTGTTTTATCAGAAACATATTGAAAGTTCTCGAACCATTCAAGACGTTCAATATATATTCTTTTAGAAACACGCAACTAAGTCATGACAATTCATTAACTAAGTTACGAAGTAAAGAAAACTATCCATGGCAATTTCTAATTCATTAAACTATATACATCCAATGTATTAGTTTAATAAATTTGTGGTCCAATGACGATCATTGGTTAAATGAGATTTAATTACTTCCTGAATACAATATTCATTAAATGGATAAGTATATGTGGTGTGATTTAGTATCAGACCATCATTTACCATATGGAATAAGCATCTAATGCTTATGTGATAATCTCATAAAGCACAGTTCTAAGTTATTTAGTTAACTGAATATTTTTCTTAATGTTTATCTTCTTCATCAATGACACTACTAGTCATATTAAAATATATAACAATTATTTATAAAGAACAAGTAACTATCCAATAGTCGCAACATCTGATATCAAATATTAAAATAATCATTAAATAATATTTTAAATAACTAGATGAGAGATCTGGTATCCAATACCTACAGTTGTCGTATTGTGAGAATCAATATTCTCTATACACAACTGTACACATCTCCTTTCTTAGGTTTTATTTACCAACAATTATTCACAACAATTGCAAACAATTGGTTAGCAAACTGTGTCAAAACACGTGACTTCTAAAAGTTACTAAAGCCAAGAAACGTCATTATATGATAAACAAAACACCTAATGGGGTTTTCTTAATGCTAGTCAAGAATCTCGAGACATGAACTGATTCGTGTCAATTCTTACTGCACAAGAAACTATTCTATTTAGATAATTATATCCTAAAACAAATATCTATATAGATTACCTATCGTGGCTTAGAAGCTAAGTCACTAACCATCTTGATTTTCAAGAAAATCGGAACAACAGTTTCTGATAGTTTAAACTAATCTAATAATATCCAAGTCTATTAACATTCTAGAACCTATTCTAGAAATATGCAACCATAAGAGAAGTCAGAAAACATATTCAAGTAACATACATACAGTGGATTAGAAGTATAATTCTATTAACAATATAGAATAAAGGAAAACAAACAAGCGGCAATTTTCATAAAATTACACACTGCTTTAATTATAGATTTTTAACCCAGCAGTGTCTCCCACTACTTTACGTAATACCGTAATCCCCAACGGAGAACGGAAATTCAATAATTAAATCGAATTTCATAGTGAGAGTAGGATCCCATGAATATATTTTGACTCACAGCTTTGGCACGATCTCACCTACGTATATTCATTAGGTAGACAACTCATTGTCAATCACACTCACTGTGACTCCTGATTTTGGTCCTGATCATTTCTCATTATGACAGCTTTGGCACGTTCACAATGAGGCGTATCAAGGCTTCACTTGCCAATGACAAACTCAAGCTACCGATGTAGTCCTGACAGCTTTGGCACGTTCAGGATTTCCACTTTCACTTGAATTTATTTAGTATCAAATATACATCCGGCATGGATAAAATTATATCAACTACACCCTCACTGCTTTGGCACGATCTCAGATGCAGCCATAGAAAGATACCAATAAACCGTATTGACAAGACGAACCAAGAAACATGCATCCAATACATGTCACTTTACTGCCTTATTTAAGCATGGATATGTTGGACAATTATGACCCATAGCGTCACTATTTGTAAAAGACATTGTGGTTTTTGTACAAATTAACTATGTGACAATGGAAATTGCTATTTTATTATTTTGTAATTAGATTACTTGAATATATAAATGATAAAAGTCCTTATGATTAGTTCCGGATTATAATATATGAGACAGTATCAATCCATGAAGGTTTAATCATTAAATATCCCTAGTCATAGTATTATCGAGATTGGACATCGATAATGTAAAATAGACTAGTATTGCACTTGTGCGTGTTATGGAAGCGTAATATCATAGTTCTAATATATTTAAGTATTGGATACTTATGCAAGTGTGATAGGAGGTTGTGTTTGCCGATGGTACGGAAACAACTTCGCTCTGGATAGACCCATCGGAATCTCATTGGTAGTATGACTATATGTCTATGGGAATCCGAATCAGGGTATGTGTATTTGGTCTTAACCTGAGACTTGCATCGCTAATACTTGCGACAATAAATAAGTTTTGGTTTTGGTCGTTCGGGACTTTAACAGGTTATGTGTACGCCTCTTCTGGGTTTATTGAGAATCGTAGTGTATTGGGTGTGATGTCAAGACGGAAGTATCACTTCAGTCATATGGAGATGATGATCACGCAGGGATACAGAACTAGTTCTCTATTATGTTGCAACTATCGGGATAATATGACAATGTCATGATTATCCGATTAAAGAGACTAGTTGCTTGTGATGCGATATATGCTTCGTGCGGGGCAGACACTATTCCAGCCCCAGGCATTGCATGTGACATCATATGCTGGATCGGAATACGCAATACTATGTATACTACGCCCGACAAAGATTATATATTCCTTACAAGAATATTTCTAGAGAATTGGGTAGGTATGACGCTTTGCTAGAAGCCAACCATGTCTTGTAAATCGGTAAGAACTTGGTACGAGGTACGTATATATTCGAATAGTCCGACGACCGGATTTACTGCCAACATATCAAGGGATCTCATGGGTCGCTTCCCGAAGATTCACCGATGACGTTTGACTCGAACATAATTAATCTGAGATTAATTAGAAGAGAGAGAATTTATTTGGGATTAATTACGGTAAGAATTTTTCTGGGATAAAATTCGATAAGAAGAGAGAGAACGATTAATTTGGAATTAATCAATTAAATAATATATTCGATATATTAATTGAAATTAGATTTCGACGTGAAATTAAAATTTGATTTTAATTCGGGCGAATGAATTAATTTGGAATTAATTCGCGAGTGACTTTCGTAATAATTTTGCGAGGCGCTATTATTTAATTAAATTGGATTTAATTACGTCGCAACGGAAAAATTCATTTAATCGGATTAAGCGAACCCGAGCCCGAAGTATATGGAGCAAGCCACTTGAATTTTGAATTAAAGTGGGTCCCACCAACTTACATCACTTGTCCATCAAGTGTCAAGTTAAGTGATGGAAGTGGTTGGAGGCATTAAATGAATTTTTCCCTCCAACATTTTGCTTTTTGCTTTTGGTAAAGCATATAACAAAATTGAGTTTGACTTTTGGAAATGTGTGGTAATTGTTTTAGAAACCAAAATTACCAAAACACAAAATCCTCTCTTTCTTTCTCCCTTGGCCGAGAACTTCATGTTCTTCTCCATTGATTTTGTTTCAAAAATCAAACCTTGCTAACACATAAAGGAGTCAACAAAGGTGATAGGGAAACAATCCCATTGAGTTATGAATTCATTCATCAAGCTTGGAGCTCAACATACAATCAAAGGAGGACTTGGATCTCTACACAAAAGCTTGGAATTTTTGTTGTCTCCGCATCCATATAACCGAACGTTGTAAGTATTTTTCTGCAATCTTACTTCAAGTATTCACATGTTTTATGCTTAAATAGATCCTTGGCATGTTCTTAGAGAACCCTACAGGATATTCCACAAGAATGCTTTGTTCTATATCATATGCAAAATTTTAATATAGATCATTTTCTAAACAATTCAATTCTACCTTTAGAAAACATAACTCAACTTAACTATTAAATTTTTATTACGTTTCCCGTTAGCGTAGAACCGAAAAGTCAAGAAACATATAGATTATGTGCATGTGTAAACATCAAAATTGGATTATATATCATATATCAAGCATGATTAATGTAATGGATGAAGAATCAGACCTGCTTTGATACCATTTTTGTTAGGGTTTCGAGCAAAGGACGTGGCGGAAGCGCTGTTCGGGCGAATTCGTAATTTTAAAACTTTTTAAATTATCGAATAAATTATTCAATATCCAATATGAATAATTTTTTCATATTTCACCTAAAAATATTTATTCAATATCAAATAACGACATAAATAATTAAGAAACATCGCAAAACTTTTACGAAAACATTTTTCCGTAAAATAGCATAAAACACGTTTTTGACCGAACCGACCACCCAATACACATGAGGGCTGCCCGGGTCAGCCCCAATAGTATTAGGGTAGTTCATGGGCTGCCTGAACAGTGACCAATTCACTGTTTGGGCAGCCGTCACCCGGTTGGCTCAAAAGTCACCCGATAACGCCGTTTTTCGCCGTTTTTGCTTATTTCAACTCCGAAGCACTTTCCCGAAATTGTTCCAATACCCAAAACATATCCAATACATTCATAATACATATATTTCATAACCATATGAATAGTATTTCTAGATCTGATCCAGAAGCAAAAGTTATAAATTTTTCATGCTTTAATCCAACCTTTTCAACATTAATCATATTAATCAAAACATCAACCAAAGTCACCACAAATGAAGCACTGAAGAAACATTATAGGCATTACAAGAGTGCTCATAACACTCTAGAATGGCAACTTATCATCAAATGACAAAACTGAATCAATATTACAATAATATCATCCAATACTACTTCACACATGCTAAAAACCTCCAATCCATCCTCCAAATCCAAAAGCCCCAAATTTATTGAAAATACGAAACACTAGGATCTCATTACATCATCAAGAAACAAGAAACATAATTTCTAAGCTTAAGGATATAAAGAATTACCTTTAATTCTCTTGATTCCTTAGATTTTTTTTCTTGATTTTCTTTCCTTGAATCATCAAGAAATATTTGAGAGTATTTGGAGATTGAGAGAACTGGCCATGGCTTCCTTTGGAAGCCAAAAGAAAAATTTTTCCTTTAATAAAATCAATAGCCGACTTAGTGAAGGGTAATTTTGTCATTTTGTAAAAAATTAATTTGATCCAAAATCATATTAATAAAACATGCCACATGTTACCATTAAATAATAAGCATGTGTGATAATAATTATCAAAAATGAAAATTATTTAATAAAATTAAATATAAAGTTAAAATAGTCAAAAAATCAAATTTAACATTTTAACCTTAAATTTAATGCCATGTGTAACCAATAATAATTAAACATATATTCCATAACAATTATGAAATATATATATATATATCAATTAATCAGTTAAATATTTAATATTTAAATATCTAAATAATTAATTAATATAATTATTAATCCATATGTATTTTATTTACATTAAATAAAATACGTACAAAAGTGACATGTGTCAAAATCTCATTTGACAATTAATTAATGTGTATCTAATCAAATTATGTATCAAATACAAATACACAATAATTACGATTGACCAAAATTGCCATTTTGCATGTGTTTTCGTTTACCGATTAAACGATTCGAATTAACTCATTTAATCCGGTGAAGTATTATGAATAATCTGTATTATTCATAACGCGTTGCCCTAGTGCTCAACGAGTACACTTCATATTGTGGGACTCTCTAAGTTTAAGTTTATCTGTCACGAAATCCAATTTCGTGTCCATAATTCACTCACTCATGAATTATGACGACCACGGATAATCTCGCTAAACTATGCAAGTCGAGGTCATTGCATACATATAATCCCTCTGTCACAGACTATCCATATTATACCTGGGATATAGCTAAGAACGTCAAATCCTTTCGGTATAATATAGTTGACTTTCAAATTTACGATCTCTAAATAACACTCGAAACTGATTTCTGAAGTTATACCACGGCCATGGATTTACTAGATCGCAAACACGTGTAGGATGCCTATGTCTTGTACACAGGACTGACAGATTCTATCTTGATATGCACAAGATATCATGGGTATCAGTCCACACCCAACGAACAGGCGGAGATCTAATCTAAATAGATCGGTGACGTGACTACAATAAAAGTTTGGAGGATAACTCATATATCCACAGTAGTATCTCAAGTCGAAGGACCACTATGATCGCTCAATTCAAGAAGATTCCTATTGACGTTGGTGTACCGTCTATTAGGCAATCTTCAGTGAGTCGTTCAGTGTATATCAAATAAACACCTACATGTCTATACTGTTGGAGTCTCCAAGGTCCAAGGATCAATTATCAAGCATAAAACAAGTGAATACAACAAAGGAGAATGGCGGAATCATACTCACATCCAACGGATTGGATGCTATGAAGAACAAAAAAATTATGCTACTCCCTTTTTGCATTCGGCAGTGGCAGATTTTTGAGTCCTCAATTTGGCTTTGCTTGATCCATGAAGCTCCAAGCTTGTTTGGTCATTCCTTGCTCAAGTAGTGAGTTCCCTATCACCTTTGTATGGCTCCTATGTGTGCTAGCACCTTGATGATTTGCCACAAATCATCATTTTCTTCCCTTGAACTCACGATTTTAACAGCAGAAAACAGAGAAGAAAATGGCGTGAGAGAGAAGAAGGTTTTGGCTCCAAAACCATGTAAGAGAAGAGAGAGGTGGAAAAGAAGATTTGTTTATCATTTTGTGTATCTAATACACAATATTCTATTTTCAAAAAATCAAATAATTGATTTAGCAAATACAAAAAGTCAAGCCATAATTGCCCACCACTTCCATCACTATTCACATCAACTCAATCAAGTGACAACTTGTCACATCACTCAAAGTGACATTGATTTGACGCTTGATGTGACTAATCATTTGACGCTTGATTTGACTTGCGTGCCGCACTCGAATTCGAAATACGAATGCGTTCACAAACAATCCCGGGCTCGGGTTCGCTAATTCCAAATTAACGAATTTTCCGTTGCGACGTAATTAAATGATTATGCCTAGCAAAATCACTATTCACGTCGCTAACGAATTAATTCTAAATTAACTCATTCGCCAAAATTAAAATCTAATTTTAATTCCACGTCGAAATCCAATTTCGTATAACATATCGAATATATTAATTTACCGATTAATTCCAAATTAATCGTTCTCTCTCTTTAATGATATTTTATCCCAGATAAAATATCTCCGCAATTAATCCCAGATTAATTTTATCTCTCATCAAATTAATCCCAGATTAATTAAAGTGCGAGTCATACGTCATCGGTGAATCTTCGGGAAGCGACCCATGAGATCCCCGGATATGTTGGCAGTAAATTCGGTCGTCGGACTATCCGAACATGTAAGTACCTAGTACTACGTTTGTACCGATTTACAAGACAAGGTTGGCTTCTAGCAAAGCGTCATGCCTACCCAATTCTCCAGAAACATGCTTAGAGGAATAAGCGATCTATATCAGGCGTAGTTACATAGTATTGTGTATGTCAATCCAGTATCGGATGATCACGTGCTAGGCCTGGGGCTGGAATTGTGTCTGCCCCGTACGAAGCACATGTCGGATGTCTGGTAACTAGTCTCTATAATCGGATATACATGACATTGTCATAATATCCCGATAGCTGCAGCATTTAAGAGAACTAGTCTCGTATCCTTCGTGACCATCATCTCCACTATGACTGGAGTGACACTTCCGTCTTGACATCACACCCAACACACTACGATTCTCGATATACCCAGAAGTGGCGTACACAGAAACCGCGTTAAAATCCTGGACGACCAAAACCAAAGTATATTGGTTGTCGCAAGTATTAGCGGTGCAAGTCTCAGGTTAAGACCAAATACACTTACCCTTATTTCGGACTTCCATAGACACATAGTCATACTACCAATGGAATTCCGATGGGGTCTATCCAGAGCGAAGCTATTTCTCGTACCATCGGTAAAACACAACTTCCTATTACACTTGCATGAGTATCTTATACCCAAATATATGAGAATTATGCTGTGTTGTGCCTTCACAACGCGCACAAGTGTAATACTAGTCTTTTACGTAATTATTGATGTCCAATCTCGATAATACTCTGACTAGGGATATTTAATGATTTATCCTTCGTGGACTGATACTGTCTCATATCATTCTCAATCCAGGAACAAATCATAGAGACCTTCTATCATTTATACATCTAGGTGATCTAATCACAAATGATAAGAGTGCAATCTCTTTTGTCACATAGTTAATTTGTACAACAACACCATGATTTGTACAAATAGTGACGCTATGGGTCATAATTGTCCAACATATACGAGTCTCCCGAGACTCATGATTCATGGGATAAACCATCGGACCAAGTCACGATATACGACATGTACTGGTCTCAGCGGATTTTACTAATCGACCCGTGTTAGTAAATCTTGACTATAAACTTTATTTGAGGATATACAACTTATAGTGACGTTTCCCAATGTCAATTACAAACTACGTTGTAACTGCGCACTACGTTGTAAATCCTAGGGTCTTTGTCTAATATACATGTATCACTAAATCATATTTAGTTTCAATCTAATCATAATTAGATATCTAATCGCAATTAGATCGAATATGTATATAAAAGACAAGAGGTGCTACCATTAAATAAGTAATATTATGGAAAAATACATTGTTCGTATTTATGAGTCGGACATAAATACGATCCAGATTGGCACTCTGAGCACCGACCCTAACAAAACTCAGTGATTGCGTAGATGTTAATATACTTACATATTATGATGTGTTATTTTTCCCAATAATATTTACTAATGTTAATACTCATTGATATTTGTGTTCAATGCTTACATGTTACTATGTTGATACATGTTAAAACAAATATACTATTAGTTAATATGAGAAGTATGTCAGACAAGTGAATGATTGACCCTCTCACATGGGCAATCGCCGCCATTACTTTGTGTTAATGGGAGATGAGATAAATTTTTAAGCTAATTATCTGAGTGATAATTTAGAGAGCTCAAGCTTGAAAATTAAGTATTGTCATTATGAGGTTACTTTCTCTGTGATATGACCGAAGATGAATAAGTTCATTTCACCTTACTTTTCTTAATTTCATATGTAAGTTAGACGTTATGTTTGCCTGAACTATCATTTGTACGGTATTTTATGAGACATACGCTCCATGGGAAAAGAGAGAATATCGTAGCATATATTTTCATACCGTGTGTACAATTGCGACTATTAAGGGTAATACAAGTAAAGATCTCGATCTTGATATTGTGTGAGATCCTTGAGATTATTTCAATCTCACGTTGTATCCTTTAGACTCTTGTCTGCTGCTCAAAACATAGAATTGATGATCGCTATCTTTGAGTGTTTCTGAAAGATCATGAGAGATTCGATCCAAAAGAACATCTCTGGAAAAGCGAATTGAATCAAGGTTGAGAGATTCAAGAAAAGACAATATATGAGTAATATCGAATTAGTTTGCATTCACTGGTCGACCAATTATGTTGTTCTATATGATCAAACATGATTGTGAACACAAAAATAAATATTACATTTGAAAAGAGATTAAGAGAGATATAATGTGATAAATGATCGAGGATAATACATACATAATCCATTATGGTTCTATCTATTATTTGAGTAGTTATATATTCCTAACATATGTATAGCAAGTGAGCTCTCGAAGTATGTTGGTCGCACGATACAATTTGTAAGTATGAATTATTCTTGTAGAGACAATAAAAGATGTTGATCCCATCATGTGCAAGTGAGAGATGTTAGAACATGTTAGAAAATAACATTTAGAAAATGTTAATGGGTGAACATGTGGTACACCCATGATGGTAATATTTTTGGAGGGGTTAGAGGAAGTCATTAAATTACCAAATGCATGTGATTAAATAGTAATCAAAACATTCAAATGCATGTAATTATATAGTAATCAATGATTGCTTCCAATTGCATGTGAGTGAATAGGAAGCCATGCATGTGATGGTATAGTAATTTGATTTCCCCTCCTATAAATATGAGCATTTTCTCATTGAGAAAAACAATCAATTAAGTTTGATTAAGGGGTAAAATATGCAATTGTGTTGTGAAATACTTAAATTTATGACTAGTAATACATATATGGTTAGATCATAAGTGGACCATTATGGATTTATTCCATGAAAATATTATGGATGATATTTCCTGACACTCTTTTAGCTTTCTTAGCCTCACTTGAATCTTTCTCCTCCACCCGAAAAGCTTTTCTGTTTCTTTTATGAAGATGGCTGATTAAACTTGTATTCTGCGTTGCAAGTTGAGTCAATGGTTGCCCAGCTCGTGCTTTCAACCGTGACTTGCCCCTTTTCCTTCATTTCGGCTCTTACTTTCTTATAGCCCAAAATTCTTTTTTCCACCACTGTTGATGGTGTTTTCAGGCACTATGTTATTTAAAGCAGCACGGCAGGGGTAAAAAAGGTAATTCACTTCTCAGTCAAGATTATTAATGCCGACCCGACCACTAAAGAGTCAACAGTAAGAGGCCGGGAACTTTACGGTTAGTGACCGAGCATTTGAGGTCAAGATGACCGGCAATTATCAGGTCGACAACAACATTCTCAGTACAAAAGACTATTATGACCGACCACATGAAGACCGAGCATATGGCAAGACATGTTCGGGAAAATAAGGCATTCTATCCATACAAGATAAGATAATAAGTTATCCTACTTTCATGGGGTAAACTACTAAGTCAATATCCTAGTATGATAAAGAAAGTAAAGGTAGTTTTGATTAGGAATCCTTATGGGAAAAGGGAATAGTTTTGACTAGGAATCCTTATGGGAAAAGGGAATAGTTTTGACTAGGAATCCTTATGGGAAAAGGGAATAGTTTCAACTAGGAAATTCTTATAGGAGAAGGAATATGATTTCTACACTATTATAAATAGGAGGGCAGAGTATGTGTAAGGAGGCATCAAAAATACGGGATCTGAATCTTCAAGCTCTGACTTGTAGAAAACAAAAAGAGACCCAAGAAGAGTGTTTAAGTAATAAAAGTACCATCCCGTTTGTGTCCGTGGACGTAGGTCGGATCCAAATCCACCGAACCACGTTAAATCTCCTTGTTGATTGGTGTGTTTATCTATTTTCTGCTAAGTTTGCCTTTGGTCCCCCATAACCAAACAAATTCACTATTGAAGGAGGATTCTCTTCGGAGTGATATTCCAATATTACCCTGAGACCAAAATCCACCGTCAACAGTTGGCGCCGTCTGTGGGGATCCAACAAAAAGCGGCCGCGTATTAAGACGATGGCAGAAGGTGGAAATCACCAGTCATTGGGGGGTTC